>LQHA01000233.1:0-13966 GCA_001567625.1 Acanthamoeba polyphaga | reverse complement strand
ATGGTTCATACCTTCACCGTCCTCTGTCTTGCACGGCTGTACGACACCAAAAACGTGGAGAAAATCGCCGGACACGCACGGCGGATGAAAGGAGTCTCCTTCACTAGAGTCGCGAGCCAGAGGGATGGGTCAGCACTGGCCGGGGCGCAATGCACGGTGTGGATTTACGCAGCAAGGAGGCGCCTGTACGTACAGGAAGACGATGGTCACCAGGTCATTTCCGATGTATTTCTTTCTTGGGATCTGCTGTGGGTCGAAGGCGTCGTAGGGGAGGTAGGTCGACACGTGGAACATCACCTGCGGGGAATACCAACATCCAACCGTTAGCATCGATGGCTTGCTGTGCGTACGTGCGTGCGCGTGTAAAGAGACTGGAGCGCGGAGGCTGAAGCACCTCGATTTCATTGTGTAGTTTTGTGTAGACCGAGTATTCGCCGTTCTTGTTTTGGTTGACGTCCAAGTCGCCTCGATAGCCCTTCCACCCTTCGAGCGTTACCTTGTCGCCCAAGAGTCCCAGAAACCGATCGAACGCCTCGCTCGACTCCTCTGTTTGATGTGGTTGAGGTCAGCAACTGTTTGAGCCACACGCATGTGTACGTACGATTTCCAAGTATCTCCTCTTCTGTCTTTTGTCCTTCTTTCGCGTAGAGCACACCTACATGCGTGAGGTTTAGATAATGACGCATATTGGGGGGGGGGGTGCAAGGTGTATCATACCAATCTTGTAGCATCGGACCTCGCGTTTCTTGAGGTCTTCGTGGTGCAGCAGTTCCTTGGATAGTTTGGGGTCGGTGATATGCCACAACTTGAGAATGGGCATCGACGCCTTGAGAAGCTTGATGACTTTCTGTAATCGGTGGTCGGTGAGCAGGGCGGTCACATCACGGCATCGGCGTATTGGGTGGCATGCCCATACCTTGGATTTGAGCTTCTTTTTCTTCACCAGCGCGGCAGGTATGTGGAACCGATGGTCGCCCGTCTTCGTGCGGATGATGCCCCGGAACTTGGCCCGCTCGACCGTGGTCACCACAGAGATGACCAAGGGCTCATCCTGTATCCCGGTTCTGGCGAGGCGACGATGTTCAGCACGTTCTTGTCCACTTGGCTCTGCGCGGGGGTAGTGGTCAGCAGGTTGCCAACGACTGGAGAAGAGGGCAGCAAAATAATGTGTGCGGTACCGTGTCGCCATAGTCGAACACGTATTTGTCGTCCTCGATGCGCAGGTCCACCAACTCGCGTTCGCGCGTTTCGGTGCGCTTGAAGAACTCGTTCTTGCCGATCTCGAAGTAAAAGTCGTCGTTGTTCATTACGATGTCGCCCTCCTGCACCAGTGATGTTAGCTATCGTGCATGTGCATTTGCTGGCGATCCCTTCGTCCTGTGGGTCAGAGATTGTAGTTACCTCTGGCTTATCGAGCTTCATAGGGCCCGACGCATCAGCTTCGTCACCATGGATGTTTAGAAGCGCCTGGTCACGCAATGCAAGTACAAGGTCGGTAAGAACAGACGCTGAAACACTAACACTATAGAAAACCTAATCGGGAGCTCCCTTACCGCCACATCGACGTTGTCGATTGAAGGCCCGTCGTAGGCTTTTTCAGTCTGGATGGCGTGATTCAAATTGTCGCCCCCTCGGTTCTTGAGCACTGCCTCGAGCGCTTCGATCACCGGCTGATGTCGATTGGCCATGGCGACCGTGAGCGGGGTGCCTGGACACGGGCGTGCATTAGGATCGCAGCCGTCAGCACGGGTATCGACTCGGCGGAGAAGTGGAAGAGACAAGGAGGAGGTCACTACGCACCGCAGTAGCCCGATACGAACGGATTGGCACCCTTCTCAATCAGAGCTTGCACGAGAGGCACGCTACCAAAGCCCGCCGCCTTGTGCAGAGCTGGAGGGTTGCGAGTGGAAGAACGCAAGAAGGTGAGCGAGCGTTCGTTCCAACGAACCATTAGAGATAAAATGAACTCACGAAATAGACTGAGAGGCTACCTGTCTCGCCGAAGTTGTCAATGGCGTTGATGTCAGCGCCATTGTTGAGCAGGTAGACAGTAGTTTCGAGATTGCCGCGCTTACACGTGTTGTGCAGCGGTGTTTCGCCCCACTTGTTTCGCATCTCTATGTCGGCGCCACGCTTGAGCATGAGGCCCAGGATCTCCTCCAGGCGCGGTGTCAGCTCGTTCCTGTCGAGCGTCGAACGGTAGAGTGTCAATCAATAAGTTGACCACATCGCACAGTGTTGTCGTGCTAAGGAGAAGGTGTTTACCTGATTGCGTAGGTAAACGGCGAGGTAAGGGTTCCATTCTGTGAATTGGGTGACGCGCCCTTCTTCAGCAGGAGCTCGCAAATGTCGTAGTGGCGCTGGCGAGCCGCACAGTGGAGCGGCGTCCATCCGTTCTATTGGAGGTCAAGGCTGCGTAAGAAGTGTCGTTTTCACCGTAGGGTTTGCCAAACCATCGTGCGGCGGGTGTACCTTGTCTCGCAGGCTCAAGTCCTCGATCTTGTATTTGGTAAGCAGGAACGTCACCATTTCCAGATGTCCCTCGTACGCGGCGACGTGCAGCATGTTCTGGTCTGCGTTACATCGTCGTCAGTTGTCAGACTACTTGGCTTACTTGTCTTGGTTGCCGATGGACGGGAGCTAATCTCGTACCATAGCTGTCCTGAATGTAAAGAGCGGTCTTCTGCTTCACCGCTTTCTTCACCTCCGCCACCTTGTTGGTGAGGACCAGTGTGTGTTCCGGGATCTGGTGGTGGAATGCCCGAAGGTCACTCTCATGTTACAAGCCCGGCAACGGCAACAGCACCACTCCATAAACACGCACGCAAGCGAGCGCAGAGGAGCGGGATACAATACCTTGGAGGGAGAGGGCGGCGCGTCGCGAATTGTGGAGAAGCCGTCAATGGCCGAGCCGCTCTTGCGCGTGGACGGGCGGGTCAGGGTGAAGTCCATGCGCCAGCTCTTCCGCCTCTCCCTCTTCCTAGAAGTGGTTGGAAGGAGGTGAGAGCAGAGCCCTCACTTTGCCGTGGCGGGGGTGACGTACTCGCTGCTTGTGGGGGTCCGGTTGCCTGAATCTTCGCCATCTGTCGAGAAAGCGACATTTTGTAATGATTAGGGCCCAAATCGATTCTCGGTGACTTGGTTGTTTGGGAGATTGAGGAGTTCATGTGGAAATAATTGTAAGGGGGCCAATGATGAGGAGACCGGGAAGATCAGGTACCGAAATTAAAGGTTATGTTGGGCAGAGCGGGTACCCCCTGGCCACCACCCGCGGCAGAGCTGGCTCCTCCTGCTCCTCCTTCCATTCTTTGCTACTCGCCCGTTCCTGCTTGATCGATTTTGAATGAATGGCGAAAAAACGATCTTGGTCGTGTAGCCGTTGCCCAGAAAGAAGCCGAGAACGTCCAAACTGCACGAACCACCAAGCTCTCCCGGTCAAGGTCGTGCGACTTATGTTTGCGTGCGCGGCCCCTTTTTAGGGTACCGCGAACGTGGTCGTTGAGGGCGACGACCAGCAAGTGGCTGTCGTTCGCAAAAGGTGCCCAAGAGAAACGGTGCGTCTGTCGCCAACGAGCCAGAACTACCCGACCCACTCAACTTTGAGTTGTCAGACGGTGGTGCGAGCCACTGACTTGGCGGTGCCAAGGCAGCCGAAGAAAAGAAGGGAAGATTGAGAAAGGCAGAGAAAAATGGAGTTCGTAACGGTCGAGCAATACTCGCCTTTCCCTCCGGTCGCGCAACGGAGCCAAGAGTAGAGTACACGAGATGAGCGCGGCGGCAGAGAAGAAGGAGGGGGTTGACTTCAAGGGGTTCCTCGCCGGCACTGCTTCGGGAGTTGCGAAGGTATGACTTGCATAAACCCCTTTATGAGGAAATATTAATTAAATAAAAACATTACCCTAACCCTACGCCGCCGCACGCATGTCTCGCAGCTGGTGGTCGGTCACCCCTTCGACACGCTCAAGGTATTCTTTTGTTGCCCCCCCCCCCCAAGTCCAACACCACTTCCGGCTTCGTTCTCCGGCCGTTTCCGTCTTTCTCTTCTTTCCTTTCCGGTTTCCTCGGCCGGACCTGTGGGCCGACAGGAACCCTCACCCGTTATTCTTCGGTGTGACAGGTGAGGCTGCAGACGGAGGGCGGCTACGGGCGCTTCCGAGGACCCCTGCACTGCCTCACAACCACCGTGCGGACGGAGGGCCTGCGTGCCCTCTACAAGGGTGCGGCCCTGCCGCTGTTCGGCTGGAGCTTGATCGACACGGTACCGCCTCGCTCGACGCCCTGATCCCCTTTTTGTCGTCGCCATTGGCCTCACCACGTTCTTGTGGTTGTCACTTGCAATGCAGGTAATGGTGGGTGCCTACCTGAACACCAGACGGTGGCTCGGCGAAGGCGCTGGCAGGCAGCTCAGCATCCCTGAGATTGCCCTCGCTGGCGTGGTTGGTGGTTGGACTTCGGTAGCAATTGGTATACCTTCTCTCCTTACTGCGCTCTGGTTGTATTGGCCTTGATCTCAATAATTCAACCCGCCCTTCTCTCTGCCAGTCACACCGATCGAGCAGGTCAAAGCGCGGCTCCAAGTTCAGTACGCCGACCCAACCACCCAGAAGTACTCAGGGCCCATCGACTGCATCAGGTACTGGCTCAGCCCCATGCGCACGACCTTCTTCACCAGGCCCAAGAAAGTGTTAACTTGTGTTGAATCGTACAGGAAAGTGGTCAAGGAGGGCGGCATTCTCGGTTTGTACAAGGGTTTCTGGGGCACCGTCTACTTCCGTACCTTCTGCGGCGTTTATTTTGGCACCTATGAGTTTACCAAGGTGCCGCCCGACCACCGCAACCTCGGCGCCTTTCATGTCTCTAACAATCTGGGCACATACAGCGAGAGTTCCAAAAGAGGGCCAACTGGATGACACCCATGATCATGAACTTCCTCTGCGGCGGCATCGCGGCCACCGCTTTGTGGTCTCTTTCATATCCGTTCGATGGTACTGTGCCACCCTCTCATTCAATCGCCGGACTGGGTTGAGATTCATTCGGCTGGGCATAACCAACGGCTCGCACTGCAGTAATCAAGAACCGGATGGCCACGCAGCCAGACGGCCCAGACAGGCCCTACAAGTCAGTCAGGGAGTGCGCTACCAAGATCTACCAGAGCGAAGGGTACCTTTCCCCCTCTCCGTTTCTCAGGCGATTGCATCATGTACTGACTGTCTTTTCGTCAGGTGGATCGGATTCTGGCGCGGTTTCACGCCGTGCATGCTCCGGTCGTTCCCCACCAACGGCGCCGCATTCGTGGCCATCGAGCTCGTCAACAAATACCTCTAAGTCGCCCCCCCCCCCTCCTCTCTTACTCCCTTTGCGTTCGAGATCGCTAAATACATTTTTGTCGATTAGTTTGATTTTTCAAGCTTGCGCGTGGCAGACGACTTGTCCTAAAGCCGATCGCTTTCCCTTTTATGGCCTTGAGGAAATGGAAGGAAACGTCGCGAAAGGCCCTGGACCGACACAACAAGGACCTGGACCAGGTGTGACGACAAAGAGAGAAGAAGGATGTTCGGCAGGAAGAAGGAGAAGGAGAAGGAGAAGCAGCCCGCGCCTGCAGGTACCACCGCCGCCACCAACCCATCCTTGCTCTTCCTATTCTGTGGAGCTGAGCACACGTCCTCCATTACCTCTCTCCCACAGCTGCCGCTGCAGTCTCGTGGGAGCACCAGCTGGCCGCAGGCGGTCTAATGGGTCTTCTGAGCGGTGGCCAGGCTCAACAGGCCAGCTTCCTCGTGACTGGCGAGAGTGTAGACGTATGCCCCCCCCCCCCCCAAGCCTTTGTCGCCCACTTGTGGCGGCTCTCCATTTATTCATTCGGTCTAACATTTTCCTCATGGCCAACGGTCTCAGGTCCATGTGGCTCCTCCGCCACAGGCTACCGAGAAGGTGAGTGCCGTAGAGAAAGGCGAGGGCAAGAAGCTCAAGTCGACCATCCAGGGCTTCAACCGCCAAGCAATCAGCAGACCAGCTGCGGCCCAAGCGCCAACCGGACAAACTCCCGCAGTGGAGGAGAAGCAGCCGCTCTCAGGCGGCCTTCTGGGGGCGCCGGCGCCGGGTTCAAAAGGGCTCGAGCGTATGAAGAGCCGCGAGGACCTCCTCGCTGAGAAGGAGCGCGCCGCCAAGGCCGAGCGCGAGCGCGCGCTGCGCGAGAGGATGCAACGCAAGGAGGAGCTCATGAGGCGTGAGGCCGAGCGCCTGACGCAACTCAAGCGCGAGCAGAGGGATACCGAGCGCCGTAGGCAAGCCGAAGAGGCCGCCCTGGCCAGAGAGGCCGAGAAAGCCAGGCGAGCCGCTGCCATCGCTGCTGCTATTGCCGAGGTAGAGGACGGAGATGGCGCGGGGCTGCCCGCCGCACAAGCCACGCCAGCAGTGCCGGCGCCCCGAAAAGCATCAGATGCCACGCCACCAGCGCGCCCCGAGGCCGGGAGCGCCAAGCCTGCACCTCCGCCAACGCGCTTTCGCCCCGAACTCTCTCACAACAGGCCCGCCGATGAGCAGCCACCGGCCCCGAAGCCGCTCATGGCAGTGCAGGGCCATAGCCCCGTGACCGCGGACCGGAAAGACACACCGGTCCCTGTGCGAAAGGCCACTTCCGAGGCTCAGACCTCCGAGCCGGCCAAGTCCCAGGCGCCCGCGGTCAGCCCCAGGAAGTTCGCCACGCCGTCCAAGGGCGTCCAATTCGCCAAGGGATACCAGGAGAACGGCGTAACCCCCCCCCCCCTCTCCTCACTGCTCTCCGTGGTGTGGGTCGACTCACCCCCGCCTTCCACGCAGGTGCGAGACGCGTCGTCCAAGCTCATGCAGAGCGTGGTGATGTCCTCGTTTGCCCGGATGCCGATCGCCAGCGAGGAAGTGCAGGGGCTGCCGGAGGAGCACAAGCGGATTGTCGAGGTGTGCAGTCGGGTGAAGCAAAAGTGGACCGATCCCGACTTTGAGCCCAAGGACTCGTCAATCTGGAAGAATCCCGAGAGGCACAAGGGTGCGCAACGATCTCGTCTCACAGACACCAGTTGACTGCCCAGTCCGCTTATCTGCATGCCTGCTGACACATGCACGCACCGTTGCATCTCCAGATGAAAAGGTGGTGTGGAAGCGCATCGAGGAGATCTGCCCCAAGCCGTCCCTCTTCGTGGATGGCGTTGAGCCGGACGACATCCTCCAAGGCACCCTGGGAGACTGCTGGTTCCTGGGTCCTCTCTCGGGTACCCCCCAACCTCTTCCCTGTACGCTCACGCAAGCTCCATTTGGCTGACGCACGCACCACGCGACACCCCATTCCGCAGTGATCGCCCTCTATCCCAACTTGTTGATGAACCTGTTCAATACGTCCGAGTACAGCCGTTGGGGAGTGTGCGTACACTCATTTCATCCTCCCTGACACCATCTCTGGGTGGGGAGGGGTCAGCAATACACAGCATTCACTCACCACCTGACCGAATGCAGGTACTCAGTCCAATTCTGGATGGGCAGCGAGTGGGCGCCAGTCGTCGTTGATGACTGGATTCCTTGCTCGCCGGAGGGCAAGCCGATCTACGCACACAGCCGAGATCGTACGTCTCTCCTTCGCGCCGCTTTGTACCGTGCGTGGTTTTTTTAAGTTAGGCGCTGGCTGATGTGACTCTATTGGGCCGCAGCCAACGAGTTCTGGGTGATGATTCTGGAGAAGGCTTATGCTAAAGTACACCGTTCGTACGAGGCCCTCGAGTCGGGCAGCGAGGGCGACGCCTTCCACGACCTCACGGGCTGTCCTCCGCACGAGATGTACGCCTCGCGCCGTACTTCACTGCTGAGTGAGCCGCATACATGAACGACGCGCAGCACAGGGCAACAACATAATACAGCACGCTGACGTCTTACCAACATGTCGACACGTAGTGTGCTGACGTCGGAGGAGGCGCAGCGTGACATCAAGAACGGCAAGATGTGGGAGCGTTTGGTCAAGTACTTTTCGCTGCACCACCTCATCGGCTGCTCGCGAGCTGACTCTAAAAACACAGAAGTCAGGGGCATCCTCTGCGTACGTAGCCCCGCGTCCTCCTATTCTTCTGTTCAGAGAGCTCACAGTTTATCACACGCACGCACGCATAGAACCACGCCTACGGTTTGATAGATGTGCAGACCGTCGACGGCGTCAAGATGCTCAAGATCAGGTACTGGGCCTTCTCTCTTTCTCTTCACTCCCCTACATCCCTTCTCCCTGTGCTGACGTCACACCTGCTTCCTAGGAACCCTTGGGGCGAGAAAGAGTGGGACGGCGATTGGTCCGACAAGTCGCCACTGTGGACACCGCAGATCAAGGTACCCCGCTTAGATCCGAGCGCCGTCGCCAGCCCCTTCTTCCACTCACGCACCCTCCCCTGCACGTGGCAATACCAGAAACGGCTCGACATCGTGGATGCGGACGACGGCGTCTTCTGGATGTGCTTTGAGGACTTTGCCAAGTACTTCACCTGCATCTATCTGTGCTCGCAGATACCCAGCGACTGGCACCACCACACCGCCACCGTACCACCTCTTTCCCCCTCCCACATACGCTTCCGCAGCTGCTGATCACCAGCCTCCTTTGCTTTCGCTCAACACGACCAGGGCGAGTGGAAGGGTCCGACTGCCGGCGGCAGCGCAGACACGGCAGCGTGGCGGGGCAACCCGCAGTACTATATCAGGTTCGGTCTCGACCCCCCCCCCAAAGCGATGTGGTGGCTCACGCTCGCTTGTGGCGCCAACGCAGGGTGCCCGCGGGAGGGTGCGACTTGGCCGTGTTGGTCTCGCAGCCCTCCATCCGCAGCAAAGCCAGCCAATCCCGCATCGGAGCCTACCCGCCCATCGGGTTCTACCTGCTCAAGACAGAGGGTATGGACTCACTCGCGTATACGCTCTACATCTTGACCATCGGTTCGCTTACACCGCGTCATATGAACGTACGGCCTGCAGGCAAGCAACGCTCGCTGGTTATCAAGCGGGAGGACATGCTCGCTGGCACGGTGTTCCGCAAGGGCAGAGAGAGTACGGCACCTCAGCGCGGCCGATGTCTTGGATCCACCTCCCGTCTGACCCCAAGTTCCCGCGTTTCTCTCAACTATCAATGCAGCTTCGGAGGACTTCACCCTGCAGGAGGGCGAGTACATCCTCATTCCGTGCTCGCTGCACCGCGGAGTGCAGAGCAAGTACAATGTGGTGGTCTACAGCGAGAAGCAGATCGTCTTCGAGCAAATCACCGAGGTGCCCGTGGTTCTCAGCGCCAAGGTGTGACCCCCCACCTCGCCCTTCGCACGCACGCAAGCACCAAAAGGCGAATACGCGTGAGCGCGGTCTGATCGGCAATGGGCTGTGGCGCCAATCCGTCTCTTAGAGCGAATGGACCGCTGAAAGCTGCGGAGGATGCGCCAACAACGGTTCCTGGAAGAACAATCCCCAGTTCTTCCTCACCGTGCCGCAGACCACTCGACTCACCATCCTCCAGGTTCGCGATCACTCCCGCCTCCGCCTCGTGGAGTCACTGCTCACACAAATTTCCAGGCCGTTGATGATCGCAAGGGCGAGTTCCCGCACCACGGCTTCTACATCCTGCGCAGTACCAACGGTACATGCTTTACCACCACACTCTCGCCTACGGCGCGGCACAGTCCCTTCATAACTGTCCACCTCGCTTCCGTGCAGGCACCGCGCGTAACTCGCTCATCAACAGCAAGCACATCACAACCAAGAGTGACTTTGTCAACTCGCAGGAGGGTACGCGCTTCCACCGCATTCGCTTCGGCGTACAGAGCGGAAACTAAACCTGGTCATTTTCCTCCTACACTCCAGTTGCGCTCACCATGACTCTGAAGCCCGGCAACTACCTCCTGGTTCCCTGCACCTTCCGCCCCGGCATCCGCGATCGGTTTACCCTTGTCGGTGAGGGCCCTTGCCTCCCTCCCTGCTCTCATGCGCCATGTGGTCACGCTAACTCGGGCCATTGCGCGCACGCAGTGTACGCCCAGCAAGATGCTGGGGTTGATTTCGGCCCCATCGCAAAGGTCGACTTCAAGAAGCATCTGCTCGAGGTGCGTCCTGGGCGCACCCTTACCACTCTCGTAGTTAGTCACTTCGGTACTTTTCGCTCACTCACTCCACTCTGATCGCAGGGCGAGTGGAAGGGCAAGGGAGCTGCGGGCAGCGGCCCGACGTGGAGCAACAACCCGCAGTACACCATTTGCTTTGCTGATCCGGTCGAGAAGGCCACCCTCACCCTCAGCACCGGTAAAGACGCCACGGCCACTCTCACAAGCCAGAGGGTTGGCTGCAGCACCTTGTGATCTAACGAGCCATGCAATGCGCACACACAGACAACCAGAAGCTGTTCGTGGTGCTGTCCGTCATGGCCGTGGACCAGAAGGCAGCCGGTCCAGCCAGACGCATGCCCGGGTTCCACAAAAACTCCTTCGTTGTTCGCAGTGAGGCCAGCCGCGCCACCGGTACGCAACAAATGATTGTCCGGGCCTTGCTTTTGTGCCAGACGTTTACCTACTTCCCTCACTGGCTCTCTCCCTCTCTCTTTCTCCGTACAACGGCACACAGTTTCGGTGTCGTTCCCAGTGGAGCAGGGGAAGGTCTACTACGTCATCCCCAGCACGACCAACGTGGGCGAGGAGGGCCGCTTCTCGCTCGAAGCGCAAAGTCAGGCGCAGCCGATACTCACGCTGTGCGATGCCAGGTAAACCTCTCCCCCCCCACGATGAATACTCCACACCATCTTCTCATGCACTTCCATGACTCATTGCCGGGGACTTCACACAGCACCGCGGCACCGGGCATTCGTTCCTCCCAGCAGTACGAGGATGACTCGAGCCTAGGCCTTGAGGGTATAATTCCCCATCACCACTTCCCCTGCCCACGTGCGTGTGCGATGGTGTATGCCCTGTGTGTGGTATGAATGGCCCATTGCTGGTGTGTATGAAGTGCATGGCCGGTGGAAGGGCGAGAGTGCCGGCGGATGCGTCAACTATCCCACCTGGAGAAACAACCCGCAGTACCTGCTTCACGTCAAGCAAACGCGCGTCCTCACCATCACCCTGGCCCAAATCGACACCACCGCCCTGCTGCCCATCGGACTCTACCTGGGCCAGAGCTCCGGTACCCGCCCGTGGCCTCACCAAACGATGCAATTTCGAAATGAACGCAACTCGGTGGCTGATCGGTCGGTGCGCCACACACAGAGGACTCGTTCATGCTGTGCCACCTCGACCAGGAGAACCTGATCGAGTCGACCTCGTTCACAGACCGTGCTTCGGGTACCCGCCACCCGCCACCCGCCCCCCAAATCCTCCCCCGTGCACGCGCTTGGTCGCTCACGATGCCGCGGCGCTCAGTGTCCATGACCATCACGGTAAAGGCCTCGCCCCTTCCCTACGTGCTCATCCCGGCGACCTTTGACCCCGAGATGGAGAACGTACGTTGGCACCAACTACCGCCGCATCTGCTACTCAGGCTCACTGGCGCTTTGTCCCCCCCCCCTCTGTCCAGGAATTCACGGTGAGCGTCACCAGCGACGACGACCTGACGGCTATCGCGCTCTCGCCAGCGGAGCACTACCACCTCTCGATGGAGGGCGACTGGCGTGACGGCCGCGGCGGCGGCTGCAAGAACCACCCGTCCTGGCGTAACAACCCCCAGTACCACTTCAAGGTGCGGCAGGCGCCGGTCAAGCTCTACGCGCTGCTTTCTCAGCCCGAGACGGAGGAGGACATGCCCCACATCGGCTACTACCTCCTTAAGAACGAAGGTGCGGTGCTTCTTCGACTTTCTGGGCGATGATAGCGCACTCACGGCACCGCTGTGTGTCAATCGATGATGATGTGTACCTACAGACGGGGGAGCGGTGATGACGATCGACCCGAGCAATCTTCTCCACAAGAGCGACTTTGTTGACGACGTCGAAGGTACGCGCACGTCACAGCTAACGCGGCCCGCCAAATTGGGAACGCGCACACTCATCGGGTGGGTATTGTGGTGACGCTCAGTCGGTGAGCTGGTGACGCTGAAGGAGCCGGGCATCTACACCATCCTGCCGTGCACCTTCAACCCGTACATCGAGACCAAATTCGCGCTCAACCTCTACGCCAACGAGCACATCGAATCCACCACCGCCTCCTACAACTACACCAAGCTCTTCGCTCCGGTACGACACACGGCACACGGCAAACGCACACGCATTCACCGCACACGCACACGACACTCACATTTTTGTCATGCGTGTGTGTGGCTGCAGGGCCAATGGACGGCCAGGAATGCGGGCGGCTGCTCGGGCCATCCGACATTCCACACGAACCCGCAGTTCCGCCTGACGTCCCCCATGCCGGGCACGGCCATTGGCGGGTGGAAGATGCAGTCCACCGGCGGCGCGGTGAAGCACGGAGTGGAGGTGGTCGTGGTCGTCTCCCAGCCCCTGCCCGCGGCCAACACCATCGGGTTCTACCTCGTCACCCGACGCGACAAGCGCTTCCTCTCCAAGGAGGTCACCTTCGTCAAGGGCACCGAAGGTACGTACCACCATCTTCATCGCCTTCACCACCTCGCTTCCTCAACTCTGTGGGTGTCGTCTACCTTGCGCAGCGAGCGCCAAGTACAAGCTGCACAAGGGCGTGGAGTACGGCATCATCGTGTGCACGCACGAGCCGGGTGCGCTGGGCCGCTTCTCCCTGGACGTCTATGTCACCCACCCTTCGTTCACCCTCACCCCGGTCTGAAAGGGCAAGGGCTGCACCATGGACTTCCTCCTTCGCCAAGCGACGTGTGCCATGATTGGCCGTCGCCCGAATTATCACCGTTTTTTCCATATTCACACCCAATCCTCTGTCTGCATTTTGTAAATGGCAACCAATAATTATTCAAAATCACTCAAAATACAGCTCTTGGGAGCTCTGCAACACAGCTGTGTTGCACACCACACGAACATCAGCTCCGGAGGTACTACCAAACGGCTGAACGTCTCTTCTTCTAAACACACGCACGCAAGCAAAGATGTGGACCGTGGCCGTACTCACAGCCGTGGCAGCCGTCCTCCTGGCCTACTACCTCCTCAAGCCCAAGGCACGTGGTAGTCGACTACGCACCAGCCAAGTCTGGTGTCTAATTGTGGCTGTGCTTGGGGGGGGGGGGTGTTGGTGGGAGTAATGTTCAGGCGGCCAAGGGGTACGAGTGGTCAGCCAACATTCCGGCCTTGACGCTGACGCAGGGCCTCCGGCTGGCCTTCTCCAAGGACACCCACCTCCTCCTCGCCGAATTCGCCAACCACCACGGACCTATTTTCCAGATCAAGTACCCACCACCCAATTTATTGCTTTTTTTAACTTTTATTAATTAATCAATGATTTAGAATAAATATTCTTTTTTTTGTTTTTAATCATTAAAAGGTCCGAAGGAGGACCCTTGGTTGACTCTTTTCTTGGCCTCGCGCCTGCCCAGGAACCCGGACGGAGGGGTGCGCATGCTGGTCGTGACCGACCGCCCGCCGCCAAGATCGCCATGAAGTCCGAAGTGTACGTCGAACCCCTCCTCGCTCGAGCTCTTCTCTGTCCCGCTCGCGTTGACTCGTCGTTGTCTCTCTTTCCCCATCAGGAAGGGCTCCTTCTACGACCCGTTCAAGCGCTTCCACGCGCCCGTGCTCTTCCTGGGCGAGGGCGACTGGTGGCGAAAGCAGGTGCGCGCGCACCAACCCCACGCCCGTGACGCGCGTCGCTGACTTGGCGTTGTCCCGCGCTCTCGCATCAGAGGCGCATCACGAGCCCGGTCTTCTCCGGCAGCTCGGTGCGGGGCGCTGCACGGGATCATGGTCGAGGAGACCCAACATCTCTTCAGCGCCCTCGACGCCAAGCCCAAGGGCACTCCGTTCGACGCCGACGACCTCTTCTGCCGCCTCACTCTCGTACGCTTCACCTTCCAC
>LQHA01000232.1:0-13968 GCA_001567625.1 Acanthamoeba polyphaga | reverse complement strand
CTCGAGCGTTCGTCGGTGAGCAGGCCTGGGTGTGCGAGCACCTGGCCGACCTGCCGACGTGGTGGCCCCGGCTCGAGCGCCTCACCGTGATTCGCCCCGAGGAGAGGCCCCGACCAAGCCCAGTCTACAGCGATGACAGCACCCGAGGCCCTGCTCGACCTGGCCGAGCTGGAGCCGGCCGTGCGCCGGTGGCCTCGCCTGCGCGAGCTCGAGCTCGACGCGGCCGCGGCGCGGCGAGGTGGTGTCGATACGAGACCACGACGTTCCCACGCAACAGCTGCCTCCGGGGTGGACGACGGCGTTCGAGCGCCTCACGCGCCTCTCCCTCACTAAGAGCGCCGTCGGGAGCGAGCAGCTCGCAGAGTTGGTGCGCGCGTGCACCCGGCTGCACGAGCTGGAGCTAGTGGCCTGCCCGAACGTGACCACCGTGAGCGCCCTGGCGAGCACCAGTCTCGCCACGCTGCGCCTGGGCCTGGAGAGTCTGGACAGCGCCACCCTGCAACTGGAGGGTGAGCACCCCCATCAACAACACCACATGCCATGTGCGCTTGGGTCATTATTCGCTGACATGTGTGCGGTGGTGGTGTGTGCGGTGGTGGTGTGTGCGGTGGTGCGTGTGCGTGTGCGTGTGCGTGTAGGATTTCCGAACCTGGTGGAGTTGTACGTGGACACTCGCGAGAGCCTGGTGGACATCCTCTTTGTCAGCGGCATGGCCTGGCTCTCCGATCTAAGCGTCAGCGGCAGGCTCAAGCAGCTCCGCATCGTTGACAACCCGCTCCTGGCCACCCTTTCGCTGTTCCGGTGCCCAGAGCTCCGCGGCGTCGAGCTGGTGGCGCCGCACCTCAACTCGTTCGAGGTCAATGATTGCTGGCGGCTGCGAAGGCTCGACGGGCGCTTCGAGTGCCCGACGCTCGTCAACGTGGCGCTCTTCTCGACGAGCCTCGCTGGCGACGTGTCGCTCGCCTTTGCCCGAGCGCCAGTGAATTCCAGGTGCGTTCGCACACACGTGTGTGCGCAGTGTTGCGTGCGTTGCGTGTTGAGGGCGTGTGTGCTGACTCAGTCTCTTCTTCAACAGGAGCACGAAGATGAAGCGAAGTGGTACGGCTGCCCCAGAGATTTGACTGACGATGAGGAGGAAGGCAGTGGCGACGAAGAAGACGAGGTGGACGACCACGTATCACTGGATGCCTAGAAATCCGTCTTTCTATTCAACGCCAAATGCAAGAGTTTACATTACTGGTCGATCATATCAATCAATCCATCACCCCAGGAACGGTGAAGCCCAGCACGGCGCCCTATGAATGAGAAAGAAGTGAATTAGAAAAGAAAAAGTTGTCATCAATGAAGAATTCATCAATCAAGACCATTTCAGATCGTTGTGTACCTTGGTGAGACCGGCCTCGCTGATGCTCTGGAGCGGGTTGTCGAGCGAGGGGCTCCACGAACCGGAACCGCCGACGAAGCGGAGCCTGCTGGCGGTGATGGACGAGTCGCAGGTCTGCTGGAGCATCTGGACCAGTTCGGCGATCGTCGTCGTGTCTTCGACAGTAACCGTCCACGACTGCGAGCTGCGCCAGCAGCGGTGCGGGGGCGCACCACCCACCACTCCCCTCTGCACTTCAAGCGTGTAGCTCATCTTCTTTGCAAAAAACTCTCTCTTGGTTTGATTTGCTCCCACGCTTGCTTGTTGCGAGGCGTCGACAACAACTGTTGCTGGGTGCTTGAGGAAGAAGACGCAGTGGACAAGTCTGCGCTGGAGAGTGTGATGGCATTCATCAAGTGGGCTGGTCTTGTTGAGGAAAACATGAGTTCATTTTGAATCTGGAGGGGTGGCTATACACAAGAGAAAGAGAGAATGGGTATGGCATGTGTGATGACATAGCGCGCAGGCCTGTGGCTTAGTCCACCTCCTCGATCTTGGGGCCGGCACCCGACCCGGCCGAACGAGCCCCGCCGGGAGCACCACCGCCCATGCCGCCCATGTCGGGCATGTCCCCCATGCCGCCGGCACCAGCGGGGCCGCCGCCGGCCGACTGCTGGTACATCTTGGTCATGATGGGGTTGCACACGTCCTCGAGCTCCTTCTTCTTGTAGTCGAACTCGTCCTTCTCGGCGGTCTGGTTGGCCTCGAGCCACTTGATGGTGTCGTCGGTGACGTGCTCGATCTTGGACTTGTCCTCGGGCGCCAGCTTGGAGGCCACGTTGTCGTCGCGCATCGTGTTGCGCATCGTGTAGGCGTAGTTCTCCAGCGAGTTCTTGGCCTCGACCTTCTCCTTCGCGCGCTCGTCGTCGGCCTTATAGCGCTCGGCCTCCTTCACCATGCGGTCGATCTCCTCCTTCGACAGCCGGCCCTTGTCGTTGCGAATGGTGATCTTCTCCGACCTGCCGGTCGTCTTGTCGGCCGCCGAGACGTTCAAGATGCCGTTGGCGTCGATGTCGAACGTGACCTCGATCTGCGGAACGCCGCGCGACGCGGGCGGGATGCCCGACAGCTCGAACTTGCCCAGCAGGTTGTTGTCGCGGGTCATGGCCCGCTCGCCCTCGTAGACCTGGATCAGCACGCCCGGCTGGTTGTCCTCGTAGGTCGAGAAGACCTGCGTCTTCTTGGTCGGCACGGTGGTGTTGCGCGGGATGAGGGCCGTCATGACGCCGCCGGCGGTCTCGATGCCCAGGGTGAGCGGGGCCACGTCGATCAGCACCATGTCGTTGAGCACCGAGCCCTCAGTGGCCACGCCGTCCAGGATGGCGGCCTGCACCGCGGCGCCGTAGGCGACGGCCTCGTCGGGGTTGATGGACTTGCAGGGCTCCTTGCCGTTGAAGAACTGGGTGACGAGCTGCTGAATCTTGGGAATGCGGGTCGAGCCGCCGACCAGCACCACCTCGCTCACGGCGCGCTTGTCCATCTTGGCATCGCGCAGCACCTTCTCGACGGGGTCCATGGTCGCGCGGAACATGTCGGCGCAGAGCTCCTCGAAGCGGGCGCGGGTGATCGACGTGTAGAAGTCCACGCCCTCGTAGAGCGAGTCGATCTCGATGCTGGACTGGGTGGCCGACGACAGGGCGCGCTTGGCCCGTTCGCAGGCCGTACGCAGTCGACGAACGGCGCGCGCGTTGCCCGAGATGTCCTTGCCGTGCTTGCGCTTGAACTCCTGGACGAAGTGGTTGACCATGCGGTTGTCAAAGTCCTCGCCGCCGAGGTGGGTGTCGCCCGCGGTGGCCTTGACCTCGAACACGCCCTCCTCGATGGTCAGGAGCGAGACGTCGAAGGTGCCGCCGCCCAGGTCGAAGATGAGCACGTTCATCTCGCCGCGGGCCTTTTTGTCGAGGCCGTAGGCGATGGCGGCGGCGGTGGGCTCGTTGATGATGCGCTTGACCTGCATGCCGGAGATGGTGCCGGCGTCCTTGGTGGCCTGGCGCTGCGAGTCGTTGAAGTAGGCCGGGACGGTGATGACGGCGGTGGTGACGGGGTGGCCCAGGTAGGCCTCGGCCGTCTCCTTCATCTTGACGAGCACCATCGACGAGATCTCCTCGGGCGAGAACTCCTTGCGCTCGCCCTTGTACTCGACGGAGATGAAGGGCTTGTCGCCGGGCTTCTGGACCACCTTGAACGGCCAGTGCTTCATGTCGGCCTGGACGACCGGGTCCGAGTAGTTGCGGCCGATCAGGCGCTTGGCGTCGAACACGGTGTTGTGCGGGTTCATGGCGACCTGGTTCTTGGCCGCGTCGCCGATCAGGCGCTCGGTGTCGGTGAAGGCCACGTAGGACGGGGTCACCCGGTTGCCCTGGTCGTTGGCGATGATCTCCACCCGATCGTTCTGCCACACGCCCACGCACGAGTAGGTCGTGCCCAGGTCGATGCCAATGCTTGTGTGCTTGGAAGACATCCTGTTGTGTTGTAGTGTATCTTGGTTTGTTTGGGTGAGTTTGGTTAGGGGGCTCAGCGTCCCGCTTTTGTACTGTAGCCGCTGGGCCACCCAGGAAACTCTGGTTCCCGGTTTGGTAGAAGGACAAGGTTCACACGCGACAAGCCGCGCAGTTTCGCGGATGCATAGCAGAACACACGGAATTTCGTGCAGATTTAAATGCTAATTCCAATCGCCAGAAGGCACGATTTCTTCTTTGTTTCTTCATTTCTTCTTTTCAACTTCATCTCATTTGGCGGGAATATCTAAAAAAAGGTGAAATGCTCTCTTTTTTAAAACCTGGCTTTATTGGTGTGTGGGTCAAGGACAACGTTTTTCCTTTTTGTCAAGGCTCCGTACTCGTTACAAACGACACAACCCGCACCATGAAGAAGACGTGATCGTAGTGGTGGGCTTCGACTCCAACTTCGCCGACACCACGCCCTGGGACAGTGATCACCAAGCGACACTGGTGAGGCTGTCCATATGGAGCGGTTCGTCGAGTCGCTCGACGGCGAGAGCGTGATCAAGATCGAGGACTACACCAACAAGACGGCCTGGCGCTCGGCCCTCTGGAACGGCAAGGTGGTCATCTTCATCGAAAACGAAGACGGCGATGATGATCAGGTGAAAGCAGCGCTGAGCCAGGACACTCGCACGGCCATCAAGGACTGGGTGCGCAACAACGGCGGCGCTGTGGTCTTCTGCGACGGAGACTTGGAGCCCGCGCAACTCCTCACCGGCCTCAATCTCAATTCTGACCGGAAGAAGAGGGAAGAAGGACAGAATGAAATCGTGGAGAGAGGTGAAAGCGGCACCAGGACCAGCGACGGTGACGCCTCGTCTCTCTTCGGCACCGGAACCAGTGCCCCAGATTCAGTAGAGTCTCTGAACGCGTGCAACCCGTGGTACTTGGACAACGAGCTGCCGGCCAGGAGCGCGAGCCTCAAGTGCATGTACGGAACGACCGACTACTGCTACCTGTGGCGCTACGCCCAGGGCAAGGGCGCCTGGTTTGGCGTGTGCCCGGACTTCTACAACTGGGGCTACGACGGCGGCCAGGACGGCGGGTGGAATGCGGTGATGGAGATCATCATCGGGTCGGCCAACCCGACCCAGACCTCGTCGGGCGCGCAGCTCACCCACTGGGTCCAGTGGCTCGCCGCCCTATTGTAGGCGATGCCTATTCTCCCCCCCCCCCTCAACCTACGCAGAACGATTAAAGCTATTCTTAAGTGTGACTTACTGAACCGGAATGTTCCACCTGAAGGCGAAGAACTGCTTCTGAACGGAGGTCTGCACAGCCTGCGACCAGAAACGGTACTGCAGGCCGGTGCGAGTCACGTACCTGCGTTGCGAGAACAACACAAAGTAGCAGGCAGTGAGCGCGCAGTTGCCCAATTACTGAGCAAGGGGAAGGATTTGGGGGGGGGGGCGTACGTGTAGTCGAACACGACGGTGTGGAAGTCCCTGCAGAGCATGGGCTTGCCGAGGGAGTACCGGCCGCCATGGTTGTCGATGGCCGGGTTGACGCCTAGCTGGGAGTCGATGGTGATGTCGCCGTTGGAGCGGGTGATGGTGAAGCTGAGGACCGCGTTGTCGAAGCCCTTCTGGGTGAGCTTGGCGTTGAGCAGGTCGATGATTCCGGCCTCGACCGTAGTGTTGCCCAGATCGACGTTGCCGTGATCTGGAGGAAGTAGTCCCTGAACTCGAGGAACTGAGCGCGCTCGGCCCAGAAGGCGTCGAACGAGGCGAAGGCCGGCTGGGTCGAATCCCACTTGCTGTCCTCGCAGAACTCGGCCACGTTGGTGTAGGCCATGGCCGACCCAAGCAGGGCCGCCACGAGCACGACGAAGAGGGCAGATGCCTTCATAGCTCTAGTCGGGGGTTGGTGGTAGGGGGAGTAGTTTACTGGGTGGTGGCTGGGTGGTGAGTGCCGCAAGCGGCGCGGTCATAGAATTTAACTGTTGGGCCGGCGTGTCCGAGCCAACGGCAGATCAAGCGACCTGGGGGAAGTTCACCAGGAGCACGTCGTGGCAGCTCACCGCGGCGTTGGACCTGCAGATCGCAATGGTCGGCGTCGGCCACCGTGGGCTCGATGGTCATGACCTATGCCACCACTGGCCATGGATTGGGCAATGGGCCGACCAATCGCACAACACCGCCACTCGGAAGCAAGCACAACAAGCATCGGATAATAGCACCATTGGCGCAACTGGAACATGTTTGTCGCACCCACTGAGCTTAGGCGGTTTGGCCCACATCTTGGACCGTGCGACCATTAACGTAACGGCGCCTACGCCACCTGCCAGCGAGAACCTGTTGCGGCGTTACTCTCCGGTTTCGTGCTCCGGTGTGGTGCGGGCGCGCGTGTTCTCGAAGATGAGGCCCAGGTCGTCGCCGGCGGGGAGACCACGCGCGCGGGCTCTGGCCTTCCCCTGCCCCTGCGGGGAGCTGAGCCGCCGCGACAGCACAGGAGCGCAGACGCGGAGGCCCCGAGCGAGCGCGGCAGAGACATGGGTCCGTTGAGTACCGGCATCGGCCGGTGCGCGTCGACGACGACCCACGCGACGGCCAGCACGACCGACATCCCCGCCACCGCGGCAAAGAACATGCACGAGCACTCGAAGCCGCATTGGTCATTGAGATACCCTGCACGCCGCCCGCACACGTGAGCCTACACGACGGACGCGACACGACACGCACACGACACGACACGCGCACCGCCGCACACGCACACGCATTACCTGCAAGGGGAGTGGCGCCCAGGAGGGAAAGGTTGATGGCCGAGGAGGAGTGGGCGAAGGCCATGCCCTCCTGCCTGGGGTCGACGAGCACGGCGATGCAGGGCCAGACGGCGGCCGGCATGAGCGACAGATGGACGCCCAGGATCAGCACCCCCACCAGCAGCGGGAGCTCGGTGAACCCCAACAGCAGGAACCCCACCACAGCCAAGCTGTTCCCCAAGACCACTACAGGCCTGAATCGGTTAACACGACACGCGCGACACACACGGACACGACACGACACACACGGCACGCACGACACGACACGACACGCACGACACGGCCACGACACGACACACACGGCACGACCACGACACATGAATGTACCCATCCATCCCTTCTTGCCGGTACAGTCGACGAGGTATCCGAAGAACGGCGAGCACACGAGGCAGACGATGTCGATCACGCTCAGGTAGAACCCTGCGTCCTCCTGCGAGAGGCCGTACTTGATGGAGATCTGCTCGGTCGAGACCGAGCGGAAGGAGTAGATCGCCGTGTAGATCAACGTCACCACCACGATGCCCAGCCTGCGTGTGCCACATACTGAGACACGCACCACACGCGGCACACGACACACGCGACACACACGCGGCACACACACGACACACCATGCGCGGCGTACCAATAAATGGCCGGCAGGGCTACAATGCTGCGGAGAATGTCGATGAGCGTGGATTGAATGTTGTGGGGCTTCGTGGGCACGAGAATCGGCTCTGGCGAGGGGGCGGGCGAGGCGGGGGTCGACGACGACTCGGGGTCGGGCGGAGAAACTGGAAGAGGCCGAGCGGAGGGACGGTCGCGCTTGGACGCCCAGTCGACCCCGGCGTAGACCAGGATGGCGCCCAGCGAGAACACGCACATGAGGAATGCTGTGTGGAATGTGCTGATGTCAGCATATGAGAGAGAGAGAGAAGCGAGCCCAAACAAAACGAAAGGCGAAGAGCGAAAAGCGAAACGAACCGAACCACAGGGCGTAGACGTAATGGCCGGTCTGCTCGGCAATCCTCGATTCGGCGTTGAAGGCCAGAATAGGCCCAAATCGCGACACGGACTACAGAAGAAGAAGAAGAAGACAAGCGTGAGCGCTTGTTTGGGGCTGAACGCAGCTGCCACGGCTGCCAGGTCGGTATCGTACAATGGTGATGGCCATCGCCGTCGCCAGGAACCGGCTTTCGCCGAACCACTCCACGCACATGCTGCTCTGCGCCACTGATTGCACGACACGACACACGCAAATCGCACGTATGGCTCAAGCTGTGAGTCGTGTGTGTGTCGTGTGTGCGCGTATGTGTGTACCGTAGGAGGATTCGGCGCCGAGGCCAAACACGAAGCGGCCCAGGAGCATGAAGAGGAAAGTCGCGGTGTACGCAGAATCGGAGGAGCCGGTGCGCAAGGTTGGCGCGATGGCCACAATGAACGTGCCCAGCACGGTCAGCGACAGAAAAAGGAGCGCACTGTTGCGGTTGCCCAGCCGATCGATCACGTAGCCGCTCAGTACGAGCAGCACTGTATGCCCATGCGATCAGTCCAGGCTGGCGTGTGCGTGTGCGGTGGTGCGTGTGCGGTGGTGCGTGTGCGGTGGTGCGTGTGCGTGTGCGTGTGCGACGGTGTGTACCGATGTTGGGAATGGCGTAGGAGGAATAGAGGAAGCCAAAGCGGAACGAGTTCAGGTCGAGGTCCTGTTTGATGTAGGTCTCGAGCGCGGCGATGGAGTCGTAGGCAAAGTAGGAACCTACGCTGAGCAGGGAGATGCAGGCGAGTATGGCGGCCCGCACCAGCCACGAGGCCCGGTGGACGGCGCTGATCTTGCCCTCGCGCTTGGCCCACTCGCGCCGCCTCTTGGCCTTCTCCTTCTTTGCGCGCTCCTTCTCGGTCTTCCTCTTCCTCTTTTCCTTCTTGTGGGCCTCTCGCTTCTTCTTCACCAGCGCCACCGTCGGGTCATCGTCGGCTTCCTCCTCGAGCTCTGGAAATACAAATAAATAAAACAAACAACAAATAAATAAACCAACAAATAAATAACACAAAAAATAGAAAAGGGGAATATAATGACAGCCCCGCGTGCGAGCTGAGGCTGACCTGGAGATAGCTGAGGAGGGGAGGTCAGCTTTCACAGTTGATGGAACTAACTGGATAACTGATTGAAAGGCAGGGGCGTGCACCAGTGGTTCTGTAGCAGTGGCTCGGGGACTTTCTTCGTCGACTTCATCGGACAGACCACTTCCTCCCACGCTGGGCGCGTCCATCTTGTAAAGCTGAATTTTTATTTATTATTATTATTATTCTTTTTCTTTTTCTTTTACGAGTCAGGATGAGGGAAAGGCAGCGGAGAGCCGGCGGAGCAGGCGATCGTGGAACGCTTGGCGATAGAGCGGGCTCTCGGTCGTGAGGAGCGCCTGCATGGTGTCGTAGCATCGCCGCATGCTGCCCTCTTCATTTCGGAGATCAATAAACTGTGCCTCAGACAAAGCGGCATCCTCGTGCTCGCCCAGCACCTATCGCACGCGCAACGCTCAGCGATGTCCCTACCATCGCACCGTCTCATCTTCCTCTTTTCTTGCGTACCTTCCAGCCGCGGGTCGACAGTTCGATGCAAAGCGGGGTGCCCTCGAGCGTGGTGACGGCCACGTAGGCCCTCTCCCCTGGCACCCCATGGGATTGGGTCCACCGTGAGATGCCGATGTGCTTCACCCCAAACCCAAACTCTTCGGCAAGTTGGCTCAGCTCGGCCTCCACGTCCATCAGCAACAGATTTGTGCAAATTGAGTTGCGATTCCACCTTGTCCGCAAAAATTGCTTGGTTATTTCGCGCCAAAACGCTCCTATGCAAACGCAACGCAAATTGCAACGCACGCAATCAACGTCTTTGGCGGGAACATTACCCTCTTGGCGGGAAACGCGGGCACCTTTGGAGGATCTTCTGCAGAGGGGAGGGCCTTCACAGCAACTACTGCCTGGTGAAGGCCAGAGGCCGCGCAAACAAGCAGCAGAGGCGGATTTACAGAACAATCATGATGATTAATCAAAACGTTGGAGACCCCTGGCTGGGGAGACAAAAAAGAAGGGGGGAAAAAACACCACCTCGCCGATTCTCGCTCGCATCGCGTAGAGAGGGCGCACCCCGAGCCCCTTTGCTCATCCTCTCCCTCCAGTCCTCCTCTTCTATTGTCGCCGTTGTTATCGCCGGTTGTTGTTGTTGTTACCCGGGTGGGCGGTGCTCCCTCCTCTCGTTCGGTTGGTGATGCTGCGCGTCTTGTGTAGTGTACTTCACTTGCTCGTCCATTCGGCTCCGTAGTGGATGGCGCTCACAGCACTTGAGGTGGCGCGATCTTAGAGACCTTCTGGAAGCGCTGGTGGGCGTACTTCTCGTGGATTGCCTGCAGGTTGCACTTGGGCGCGTTGATCTGGAGCTGGTGGAGATCGCGCACGCACTGCTGGAAGATCGGGTCCTGAAGTCGGTAGCTGGTGTAGAAGTCGAGCGTGGGCGTCTGTTGGGTCGGCGGATGCCATTGCGTTAAGCGGGGTTAGGAGCGCGGTCTTTCGGAAATGGTGAGGACCAACGGTGTGTGCGAGAAGACTGTACCCAGGGTTCTCGTTCGAGCGTACGCAAAGAGAGGAAGACGGAGGCGGCGGCTACCATCGACGGAAGGTACTGCAGGAAGTTGTACTCGAGGAGTGAGATCTCGCAGAGGTAGCTCGCCAGGAAAGCCAGGGTGAGGTCGGCGCCTGCGGCCTTGAGGTAGCGCCTCAAGAAGACCTTCGCCGTGGCAGCAGTCAACGTGAAGCCGAGCGCGTTGAGAATCGAGACCTCCATCAGCAGGACCTGTGGGGTGAAGTCGTCAGATCATTACGTTCGCTCGTATCGGACCGCGGTCGGGATTTGAAGCAAAGATCGCGGGCTGGGCAGATGAAGATCTCGAGATTGGAAGGTACCTCTTCTCGGGAGTAGGTGTTGGCGGATATGTACACAAACTCGTCGACGGCGGGAGCGAAGATGCCCTCGTACTTGGACGCGATCAGCATGCATGCGACACCCACGAGCTGGAATTTTCGCCGATCCACAGGGCAGGTCGCTGCGAATCTGTCGAGGTAGTTGACTGCGAGGAAGAGAGTCTCCGAGGAAAGCTCATACTCCTCGGCGACCTCGACCAACCAATCCACCAAGATGCCTCGCATGGCCGGTGTGAGATTGGTCTGCACCACCTCCATGTAGTTATGGTGCGGCAGCCTCAAGCGAACCTGCATACACAGAACAAAGCGAGAAGGTCAACGAACGAGCCATCATCGAATTGGCCATTTCGAGCGAATCGAGTTGACCGATGGTCGCAATGACAAGTGCAGCGCACGTACCTCGTTCTCGCGAAGGTAGTCAAAAATGGAGTGGACGTAGTCAGTGACCCACTGGGGATCGTTCTCGTCGACCTCGTCGATGTTAAGGCAGCCCATCGGCAGCGGTATCTTCTCCTTCTGCACGGGTACCACAATCGTCGCCTCCACCACCTCTTCTTCCTTGATGCCCTTCTCCACTTCGGCCTCCCTCTCCACTTCTTCCTCCTCATCGACGAAGACGGCATGTGAAGAATCGAGGTCGCCCATGTCTACACTCTGATTGACGCCAGCCGATTCGATCTCCATCGCCGAGACTGAGAGTCGGGGCTCCTTCCGTCGACCGAGGCTCGATTTCCTTCGCGGGGCGTCATCTTGACCAGGCTTGGGGGCGGGATTGACCTTCGATGTAAGGGACTGGGTAGATGAAATCTTGGACTTCTTCACCGCGTTGCCCGTCTTGCCGCTGCTGCTCGATGAAGCGGCCGCCTTGTTGGTCAGGTTGCCCAGCGCCGTCCTCGCCTCGCCGGTTCGGAAATCCTTGGCGAGACGTGCCGTCGATGTGTTGGGCTGCTGGGCGGCGGGCTTGGCTGCTCCCGCGGAGGAGGCGAACGCCGCGAATGTATGGTTGAACATTGGGGGCGAGCGAGGTTGGACTAGAAATCAATTGGAGAGACGCACAATCGATCGATCAATCGAGTCGAGAATGGGGCGCGCGGGAGCAACGAAGCGTGGTCTGGTCTTCCTTGTCGCTGCTGGGGGAAATAATTGTGGCGGGACAGCCCCATAAAGGCGCGCGCCAGGCCCATAGCCACCCGGGCTGCCCTTCCTCATGTAACGGACCCTCGTCTTTTGCGCGGGAAGCGTTGTTATTTGTTGTTGGTGCGTGCGCTGGCGTTGTTCGCGTGTACATTACCGACCTCGTCCGCAGCAGATCGGACACATTCATGACATTCATCTAATTTTTCCTTTTCGGGCAGAAGTTCTGGCTGTTTTCGCGCAAGTCTAGGCGTGATTTCCAAGTCACACCATTTTTGCAGTGAAACCAAAAATTTCAACGTAGCTCCACAGATCCGAAGCCGACATATTTGAGAATTCGTTTGAGCAGAACTAATTTTCCGAAATGTCAAGTATTCATGCATTTCTTCAATTCTCTCGGACTTTGAAGAAAGAGAAGCAGCGGTAAACACGAACGCAACGCTGTCGTCATCCAGCTAGCATTTACCAACCGATAATCGATGATGCAACGACTCAGCAGACCAAGAAGCACTTGGACGGCGTTCTACGGCGGCGTAGAGCGTGCAGGGCTCTTTGCGACGGCGAGAAGCGGCCCGCCTTCCCTCTCACGGACCCTCTTCGCCGCCACTGGCTGTTCATCGCGCGCACTGACAGTCGCTGGTCGTTTGGCACCTATGCGTTCCGCTTCAAGCGGCGTAGCTCCCCTGTTCACCTCTGCCAGGTACGCCATTTCATTTAATCTTCCGATTTTTCCGACCATGTTTTATTTATTTATTTATTTATTAGTGATGTATTTTATACCATTGATTGACCACCAGCAAATTATGGATTATATTTTATTCAATTATTTATATTGTTTTTCCAAGTAGAATAGGTGTTACGTATGCTTGAGTATGTGCCGGCGCCAAGCAGACGTGTTGGTGACTCACCGCCTTTCCACCACAGGTCCGGAATCGCCGCACGCGTGTTCCCGCGCCTCGCCACAGCAACGAACGGCGGTGCTGCCCTTCGTCCCGCCACCGTGCTGAGGCGAGCCAACTCCACTGTCACGCACCAGGCCACCCAGCCCGGCGTAATGCCGAGTACGCAGCGCTGCTGCCGACAGCCAACAGTCGACACAATCTAATCGGCTTCTCTTCTGTGTGCTGTGGCTGTGCAGAGGTGGCCGCAGCGACATGGCACGACGTGCCCACGTCGATGAAGGTGTGGATCGCCGGCTGCACGGCCACCGTCTTCGGCATAGTCGTCGTCGGCGGACTCACTCGCCTGACAGAGTCTGGCCTCTCCATGGTACACTTCCGCCACTCCCCTCTTCTCTGTGAATTCGCGCTCACGCGCCGCTGCTGCGCGCCAGGTGGACTGGGGCGTGCTGCAGATGAAGCCGCCCATCACCCAGGAGGAGTGGGAAGCCGAGTTCGATAAATACAAGCAGTTCCCCGAATACAAGAAGTACGGCTCTGTTTATTATTATCATGCCCTTTTTATGATAATTATTGTGAAGCATTATGATTCATATCATACAAAATGATGGCCAGGCTCAACTCCAAGATGACGGTCGAGGAGTTCAAGAGCATCTACTACTACGAGTGGGCTCATCGCAACCTCGGCCGCTTCCTCGGTGCCGCGTACACGCTGCCCCTCCTCTATTTCACCGCGCGCGGCCACGTCCGGGGTCCTCTCCGCACACGGCTCTACGCCATCGCCGCAGGCATCGGCTTCCAGGTGCGCCCTCCTCGCCCTCTGGCGCCCATCATCTGCGTCTAATCGCCTTCATCGCATTTTGACGGCAAAAAACAGGGCCTTCTGGGCTGGTACATGGTCAAGTCCGGTCTGGTAGAGAAGGACCACCCACGAGTGAGCCAGTACCGGTTGGCTGCGCACCTGGGCTCGGCGTTCGTTCTCTACACGGCCATGCTGTGGACCACGTTCGACTTTGTCCTCACGCCGCTCACCACCACCGCCAAGCTCACCACGTCCGCCGCGGCTTCGGCAGCCGCCGCGTCCGGTACCCCACCACGCCCCCCGCTCGGCCGGAAATTGATTCTTTGCTCACCGCCGGACCCACAGCGCCGACCGTGCTCAAGATGCAGGCCAAGATGCGGAAGTACGCGCACGGCGTGGCCGGTCTGGTCTTTCTCACCGCCATCTCTGGTACGGCAGGCTCACGCCACACGCCATGGCCCTGCTCGACCGCGGGTGTTTCGCTGACTCGTACTTTC
>LQHA01000231.1:0-14009 GCA_001567625.1 Acanthamoeba polyphaga | reverse complement strand
CAAGGGCAAGCACCCCTCGGTTGTGTTCGGTGATTGGGAGGCGCAGACGAAAGCGAGCTACCGGAGGAGGAAGTACGCCATGGCGCAGCGCCTGCCCTACGGTACTCGCCCGCCCGTCACTGCTCCGTTTGTCCCCTTTGCCACTCACCAGGTCGCCTGGCAGGCTCGATCCAGCCGTGGTGGTACAGGCACACACCGGGTCGCGGGGTTGTCGGCCCAGATCCCAGGTACATTTGGCACCACACGTGACACATGACACAGGACCACATCACACATCACACATCGCACGCAAATTAACTCATGTGCGGTGAATGTAATCACGCAGCCTCTTCGAGCCCAACCCGAATGTGGGGGGGCCACCGGTGACCGATTCTCGCCTTCCTCAAGAGCTGCAGCCGGCCTCCACCGGTGGCCGGTATGCTCGCGTCATTGTTAAGCGACGGACGACCGGGACTACTAGGCGTTCGCCGAGGGTGTCTCTCGCTTACTTCTAGTTGCGCGGTGGTGAAGTAAACTTTCCTCTGCAACAAGAACCCAAAACGAGCATTATTCACATTGCAACAATCAGTCGACAAATATATTTATTGCACCAGCCTATTGGCCCAGAAGGGCGCCGGTGGTTGGCCAACAAGTGGGCTCCGCACGTAGGCACAACCCACAACAAAGGAAAGTGCACTCGCACAGTTACTCCTAGTACTGCGCAATGGAGAGAGACAAGCCTACCCCGGACGCAGAGGTTCCCGCACCTGTACAAGTTGTCGAGTTGTCCAACGTGGTGCGCTTCCTGTTCTTCGCTGTCCACAGTGATCATGGGTACCCACTGACCCAATCATAATTTACAGGACGCAAGCGAGGCTGAGGAAGAGGAGGACGCAACGCTCGCGCATCAAGCAGGCGCTAAAAAGCTAAAGTTCGATGTGACCAAGATCAAGTTCGTCGAGCCAGATGATAACGCGAACTGGTGGCCGATCGAATGGCAGAAGCTCAACGAGACCATGCGCGCCCTCCTGCTGAAGCTGGGGAACGTGGTCAACATCTACACGCCGAGTTTCCTCTGGGCCGTGGCCAAAACGGCGGCAAAGGAGTGCTGGGTCCCAGGGTAATAATCGTACGCCCCCCCCCCCTTCTTCCCCTTCCTCCTCCCATGTCAGTCTTGTAGTGACACTCCTTGATGCACAGCGTTCCAGGCGCTCGCCATGTACCTCGACCACACGTGGCGGCGTCTGCTTGAGATGGACAAGGTTGTCGCCTACGTTCACAAGGACCGCCTCCAGGCTGAGCTCTACGATGAGCACGACGGCAGTGCACTGCCCGCCCTCATCGTGTTCAACATGGGCCTGCAAAACGACAACTTTGAGGACGTTGTTGTTGTGCTCGGCAAGGTGGAGAATATGCCACTCCTGGAGAAAAAGAAGTATCCAGACAGGCAGGGTGCCTACTGCTACGCGCCCAAGTTCATGGTGGGAAAAGCCAAGCCTGGGGCACAGCCAAGCCTCTGGTGCGACTCTGTGTTCATCAAGAATGAGCTCTTTGTCGACACCAAGATGAGCCACAGGTTTGGCGCGAAAAACCTGCACCAGACCGCGGGTGCCCAAGTCGTGCGGGCCAAGTACCTGGAGAAGTGCGTCACAATCCTTACCTCCTTCCACCCCAGTGGCCCTCTTCAGTCCACTCATGGGCTCATCTCAGGGGCGATGAGAACGGCTACCTCAAGGCTGATCTTCTTCCTACTCTCCACCAGAGCGTCCAAACGACTCACTTCGACTGAGAGGTAAATGTTGCCCCTGGCAGCCCAAGGCAACCACCTTGAGTGCTCACCCCATATTGCAGTCTAACACCACCTTTTTGTAGCGCCTTGGGCGGCTCCCCCAGCACTACCACCACTGGGATCCCGCCTCTCTCAAGAACGACATCATTGCGGCCGTTGAGATCACCATCCGTCGCTGTGAAGCCAACCCCCATGCTGGTGTGCCCAACTACTTCTGTGACAAGAATAGCAAGGACGGTAAGGGCGCGGTGCAGCTCCTGCTGCCCATTTCATTGAAGTATCCCTACACCAGCCCCAACCTAGCGCTGGCCGTTTGGCGGCAATGGACGGTGATGAGTGAGGGACCGGCAGACTCCTACGTGGCTTCAACTGTGCTGAGTCTTGAGCAGGCCTTCATCATGGCCAGGCTCATCTCGTGTGTTGATCAGGAGTGGCTCGTCGCCATGAGCGGCCAGTCTTCCACTACCCTCCCCTTGGCAGTTCCAACTGCCCCTGGGGCAGTTGGGCGTGGTGCTGGTCGCGGGGTGGTCCCACATGCTGCTTTGGGGGCAATGCAAGGGAATTACTTCCATGGTGCTCATGGTGGTGCCGGCTGTGCATCAGCACATGGCACTGCTCAAGGTCGTGCTCACGGTCAGGCCAAGCAGTGCACCTTCTACCTCACCACTGGTTGCAAAAAAGGCACCTCTTGCCCCTACGAGCACAGCGCTCAATGAGGACAGCCCCTACTGGAGCAGCAGAGGCCTCAGCGTCCTGCGCCCCACCGACAGGACTAGACCATGACTGGGAAATGTTGTGTGCATTCTTTGGAAAAAACAGAGCGTTGGGGCCGTGGATGAGCTTGCACATTTGCACAATCACTCTCTCTGATGACGACCACTACAACAAAGACAAGGTGAAAAGGAGTAGGGCCATGGTGGCCGCGTTTTGCTGGGCTTGGTAGATGGGGGCTGAGGGATTGGGCATGGGCGCAGGCCCAGCCCAGTCCACCAAGAAGAGATTGCATGCTTTCGCCCACATCGTGTCCACATTGGCCTTCAGGATCTAGTGGATCTGGCTGGCTGTAGAGTTGATATGTTCACATAGGTTGAGGAATGTAAGAATCTTGGGCCAGGTGTTGTGGTGAGTTGTTGTATGAGGTTATGTGAGAGATAGAGTGTATTGGGAGAGAACTGACAATGTTACAAGGGAGAGGAGAGAGGTTTTTATAGTTGTCAGTGTTGCATTATGTGGTAATAGTGCGTTATGGTGCCTGTTGGCTGTCCATGGTGATAGAATCACCATGTAGCTTGTGTCCAGGTGATTGACTCCTTAGATGGAGTCTCTCTAGAAGCCATCGTTTGTTGTAGGGAAACACTGTTTCTCTCCAGGTACCAAAAAGGTCATTCTACAGAGATGAATCCATAAGGACTCAAATAGTGAGTGATTGGAAGAGCCTTTGTGAGGAGGTTGGCAGGCATGATCTCAGTGGGACAATAGTGCAGTGTGATGTGTCCTTGAGCAATGGTGTTGCATTGGTGAAATAGCTTGATGTTGTAGTGTTTCATTCATGAGTGGAATGAATGAAGAGGTTGTGTTGCAAGATGTAATGCACTCTGATTGTCATTATGCAGCAAGATGATGGTGTTGATGCCAAGTAGCTGGTTTGGTAGATGTTTGACATAAAGTGCTTGTTTTGTCACCTCTGACAATGAAGTCAGTTCAGCTTCAGTAGATGACAGTGCAACAGTCATCTGTCTGTGTGAGGTCCACATGACTGGTCCACCAGCGTAGCCAGAGACAGACTTGCAATTGATCTTGTTGCTACCCCAGTCCATGTAAGCATAGCAGATTGGTACACAAGGATCAGGGGAGATATTGTGTGTTGCTCTGTGTGAGTATGTGATGGCAAGACTGTGTGTTCCATTGAGATAGTGGAGAATGTGTTTGACTGCTGCCCAGTGTGTGTCATTGAACATGTCAACGTGGTGACTGAGAAGACTGATGATGAGTCATTACAGGCCAATAATGAGGCAGTTGTTGATGTAGACTGATACAATTATAGGCAAACAGTCACTTGATGACTTGTGCATGTAGATGCATGGATCTGCTTCAAGGGGGGGAGAAGTCCAGAGCCTTCATGTGGGAATTGAGTGTGTGATTCCATAGGAGTGGCGCTTGTTTGAGCCCATAGGCTCTTCTTGAGTAGGCAGACATGGTCTGGATGCTGGAGGGATTTGAATCCCTCTGGCTGAGTGATGTAGACTTGTTTGTCAACTTCAGCTTGTAGGAATGCTGAATCCATGTCCATTTGATTGACCTTGAGGTTGAGGAGAGTGGCAAGGCTGAGTAGTAGGCCTCAGTTCTTGAGATGGACTACTGGTGCAAAAGTCTTGTCATAATTGATAATCTGGCACTGTGCATAGCCCTTGGCCACCCATCTGGCTTTGTACTGTTCAACAGAGCCATCAGCACATTGCTTGATCTTGTAGATCCAGCATGTGCCAACAGCTTTCTGTCCAATTGGTAGTGGTACCAGTATGTAGGTGCCATTGCAAATGAGGGCATTGTACTCTCTTTCATTGCTTGGCACCATTGTTGGGCATCATGAGTTGACTGTCAACTGTCAGCATCTCTATAGGTGTCTGGCATTGAGGTGTTGATCACTTGTTTGGTCATGAATATTTCATCAAAGTGTTTGGCTGGGTGGCCCTTGTTCTCATGGTTTGACCTGTAAGGAGGCAGAGGGGGCTTTGGCGTTGATGGTGGATGAGCTGGTTTCTTTGTTCTCTTAGTGAAGTGCTTTGCTGGAGGAGTATGATGAAGAGGATGATAGTGATTTTGCCCCTTTGTTGTTGTCATAAGCAAGTTCTTGTCTTGGGGAGTGTGTGCTCTGATCCAGTGTGTCATCAAGTCCTGGGAGGTGCAATTTGTTGAGATCACCACCTGGTGCCTCAGTTTTGACAGCTTTAGCACTTGTATGATTATCATCATCAGTGTTGTTGTCTGAGGTTTCAGCACAGACTGGATCATTGGAAGGAGTGAAGATAACATTTCACAAAGTGGTGGAGGTGTAAGAAGAAGGCACCTGCAGGTGGTAGATGTCAGAGTTGTCCTGTGTGCCAAGGTCAATTACCTTGCTGGACCTGGCCAATAGTTTGTCCTGATTGTCCTCTTGAAGGAACAGAAAACAGCAAGCTACAAATGGATGTAAACATGCAAGGTAGGGACAACACTTGTGTAGAGTCTCATATGGTGACTTGTCGCTGTTGGCTCTTGTTGGGAAGTGGTTGTTTGTGTCAGTAGCATGTGCAATGGCTTCTGCCCAGAAGGTCTTAGGTAGACCTGAGTCAATGAGCATGGTGTGCACCCTTTCACTGATGGTTCCATTACATTGTTCAGCTACACTGTTGTATCTCAGTGTGTAGGCCAGTGCAGGTTCAAAGCTGATGCTGAGGGTGCATAGATGGTCACCAAATTTAGTTCTGGTGTACTCACCACCATTGTCTGAACACATGCAGGCGGGCATCCTCTGGCACAACTGTGTTATAAAACAGCTTGAACATTGTGAAGACTTTGCTCTTCTTGCATATGAAGTAGACAGGCATGGCAGGAGTAGTCATCAATAAAAGACACAAAGTAGCACTTGCCCCAGAATGATTGCATCAGGAATGGGCACACACATCTGAGTGAATCATCTCCCATGGTCTTTTTGTGCACAGGGCAGGTCTGTGTCTGATGGCAGTTTGTTGATGCTTTCCTTGAATGCAGGGAACACATGGACAATCTGAATATTGGCTGAGTGGTCAGCAGCCTTATGCACCATGGCCAGAGGACATAAACACAAGCTCTCCCAGTGTCAACCTTGGGAGATCATCCACTTGAAAAAATTTGTGCACCTGTCAAATTGTGCAGTTGCGCAGAGGGTTGGCTGTGATGAGAGCACCATGTGAGCCATCCTGAAGAAGGAGTCCATCCACAGTCATGTGGATAACCTTCCACACTCCAGGCGCCCCCACAAGCTGAGCAAAAGCCTGCAAAGGTGCTTCTCCTCCATGGTCAGAAACCATCATGCAGCAACAGGGAAGGACCTGGCGGTCTTCACAAAGCAGAAGCTGCACATGAAGATATCACCATGGACAGCCCAGTGAGAGAGGAAGTGGCTGGGGTATAGACCCCAAATGAAAAAGTGGTGGCCCAAGCTGATATGGTGGTGATGGTGAGAACAAGAATGTTGAGGCCACCCAAACCATCAGTGTGGCAATGACCATCATGCCAACACTCTGCAACCAGATCAACCTCAGCATCTGCAAGCACAAATCCAACAGCAAGTACTCCATTGCCTTGGCTGATCTTGGCAGCAGCATCCCCATGACTCAGAAGTGGAGTACCAAGTGGATCAATGCATTCATGGGCTACCTCAATCCAAATTCTGCTGGTATCTTCCATCAGTTTTGCTAACCCAATAACAACAGATGCACACAGAGTCATCATGACTAGCAGCATGGACAAGCTGGCAACCATCACAGCGTCCATCAAACCTGCCATTCCAAAAAGCGCCTACATGCTCATCCACCTGGTCTCCTGCCTGATCCCAAATGTCCACACCAAGGGTAGCATTCAACATAACAGTATGCCCCACCACATGAAATCATCATGTATGTGTACACAACAATTTCAGTACATCAAATCATTGTGTACATGTACACAATGATTTCATGGTATGAAAAATACTCACTCTTCACTTCCTCATGCAGGCATCTTCATTGTCTACCTCAGATTTGACAACATTGTCTACACCTTCAATGAGAACTCACAGCTGTCTCATGATGTCATCAAAGCTCCCAAGCTGACCTCTCACAAGAAGGCTGCCAACATCAAGAAATGGTACAAGGAGTACATGCCACCTGCCACAACTCCTGCCCCAGATAGGTACAACACTTTCACCAACTTCACACCCTTCACACCTCACTTCTAACACACTGTCACCATTCCCAGCTGCTCTCTTCTATGAGAGGATCCTCAGCGCCTACATGCCTGTGAACAAACTGGCATCACTTCTTGACTACACCCTGCTTTGTGCCACACCCCTCAGCGCCTGCATCCAGCTCAAGTGGTCATACCACATGCACATCATTTCATCTTTGCTGAGCAAGAACGAGACCAAGCTCATCAACAGTGCTGTGCTCGCTGTCCTCTTCAGCACTGACAAGGACAAGGTGCTCAGGTGGATCAACATGTGCAAGGCAAGTGCTGGCATTGGCGTCTCCTCCAGCCATGCCTTGTCTTCCAGCAACTCCACCACAAAGAATAGCCCCAGGAAGAAGACAGTACCTCCCTTTTTACCAACTCCAAATTGCTGTGTACATGTACACAGCAATTTCATGTTGAGGTATCACACGCAGTTGATGGAAAGATAAGAGACCCAGAAGAGTCTCGTAGATTTATTATTTAACATGTATGAGACACATATATGGTAAATACCTAATAAAGATATATGTAAACACTGGAGTCGTGTGCAAGTGTAGTTGACACTACACAACACGCCCCTTGCTCTCGATCTTCGGTTTGACGAGGTTGATGAGAGAGCGTAGCTCGACTACGTGTGCGCGCCCCAGTGCCTTGGTGAACACGTCGGCGGGCATGACCTCCGTGGGGAGGTACTTGAAGTCAACGTTCAGCTTGCTCACGCTTTCGTGTAGGAATGCGAGCTTGAGGGCGTAGTGCTTGGTGCGCTGTGCGTGTTTGCCAGGCTTCGACTTGGCAATCATGACGGCGGACTGGTTGTCACAGTAGAGTTGTAGATTGGTGTCGATGTGTGGGAAAAGCTCTCACATGATCCCGTTGAGGTGAGCTGCCTCCTTGATTGTCTCAATGATTGCGTTCAGCTCCACCTCCATTGTGGAGGTGGCTACACACTTCTGAGTATGTGCACCCCATTGGATAGGGCCGCCACTGAGTGTGAACAGAACGCCCGACGTGGAGCGTCATGTCTCAACGTCCCCGCCCCAGTCAGCGTCTGTGTAGCTGACTGGTAGCAGGCTGCCAGACTGGGTATGAGACCCACTCGCAGCGTACTTGATTGTGAGGTCCTTGGTGGCGCGTAGGTACTGAAGAAGGTGCTTGACAGCGCCCCAATGGGACTGGTTGTAGCCATTGACATGGCGACTCAGCACATTGACAGTGAACGCGATATCTGGGCGCGTGGCCTGAGACAGATAGCTCAGCCGCCCCACTACTGAACGGTACAGAATTCTGAGGTGTCCCAGCGCCGTGAATTCAAGCTTGTGAAGGATGAGGCCGGGGTCCATGGGCGTGCCAATGGATTTCACATCAGCCATGCCAAAGTCGTGGAGAATTTCCATGATCTTGCCAGCCTGACGCAGGTACAGGGCGCCCTCCACGCAGTCGCACATGACCTCCATGCCCAGGACAGACCTGGCTTGGCCCAGGTCCTTCATCCTGAAGCCGTCATGCAGCACCAACTTGGCACACTCAACATGCTTGAGAGGGGCCACAATCACACAGTCATCAACGTAGACTGTGATGATCATGAGGGCGCTTGACTCCTGCAGCACGTAGATGCAGGGGTCTGTCCAAGTGGGAAGGAAGTTGTGGCCGCGCAGATGGCAGTCCATCATCCAGTTCCACTCAAGCAGGGCTTGACAGAGGCTGTACAAGCTTTTATGTAGCAAGCACACGTGGTCCGGCCGCTCTGGGTTGACGAAGCCTTGCAGCTGCTTGACGTAGATGTGGACAGAGAGTGTGGTGTTGAGGAAGGCGTTCTCAACATCCATCTGGTGGACTTTGAGATCGAGGATCGCGGCGAGGGTGAGCAATTGATGAAGATGCTCCATGGTTATGACAGGCGAGAATGTCTTGTTGTAGTCAATGCCCATCTGTTGGGTGTAGCCCTTCCTGACCCACCTGGCCTTGAGCTGATTGATGATGCCGCTGGCCTTGTGCTTGATCTTAAACAGCCACCTTGACCTGATGGCCTGCAGCCCTGCAGGCAGCAGAGCCAGCACGAACGTTCCATTGCAGTCAAGGGCGCCATACTCAGCCTGCATGGCCTTGATCCACTCAGCAGCCTCCAGCGAGGCAATGGCCTCGTCATAGCTGTTGGGCGTACATGCACTGTCACTGACATCGAGTGCCTGCAGCACCTCAGCAGCAAAGGCACGAAAATCGTCATTGTAGAACCACAGGTTCTTTTTACACTCACAGGCCAGCAGCTTCTTCAGCGTCAGCCACTTCTTCTTGGTGGCCACAGCGACATCGTCAGCCTCAGCCTCCAGGCTGGGTGGAGCAGCCTGCTCCCCTTCCTCCTCACTCTCATTGAGAGCGTGGTCGTCATCCAGCACAGGCGTGTCAGGCGGCGTGAGAGGGTCCAGCGGCTCGATCCGCATGGGCGACTCACCCTGCAGTGCCCACTCAATGACGGACAGCTCCACCTGTGCAGGCGAGCTCGGCGGCGAAGACTCTGCTACAGGCCCACTGGTACCCAGCGCTGACAGTGCTGGCGCAGCAGACTGATCAACAGTGGCTTCATGCAGCGCCAGGTCTGTCCCCGCTGTACTGGCCGGTGCAGCCACGACGATCAGAGCCCTCACAGCAGGCGCGTCATCACCCACGAGCACATCGTGTGCGTCATAGGGAAAAACGACCTCACACATCACTAGGACACGCCCCTGCACCAGCACCCGATGGTTGCCGGCATGGCTCTCCACCAGCCCAAGGTAGACACCAGTGCGCGTGCACACAGACAGCTTGGTCCACTCACCAGGCGGCACCAGCACTTCCACCTTGGCGCCGAAACGGTGTACGTCCTCAAGTGCGCCCGCATGGTCAGCATCCCACCTGTCCAGCAGCAACGCTCCGTCGTTCGTGTTGGTGGGGAGCTGGTTGTAGATGGCCGTGGCGGTGCACAGCGCTTCGCCCCAGTAGCTCTGGGTGAGGCCGCTATCTTGCAACATACACCGGACCATTTCGACAATGGTCTGGTTGAACCATTCCACCACACCATTGTGCTCAGGTGTGTGTGACAATGTGGCCTCGTGGGTGATGCCAGCGGCGCGCAGCAGTCCCTGCACGCGCTCGCCAGTGTACTCGCCGCCCTGATCACTGCACAGCTTCTGACACTTGAGGCCCGCCAGTGTTGCAGCCAGATGGCTGCGCAGGACAGCCTTGACATCAGACTTCTCACAGATGGCGACGATGACAGTGAAACAAGTGGCATCATCAATTATTGAAACAAAGTAGCGCTTGCCAGTCTTGGTGGTGACAGGAAACGGCCCACACACATCAGTGTGGAGCCGCTCCATGGGCGTCGCGCTCCTCTCCACTGGCCCCTTTCAAATAGGCTTGCACATCATCTTGTTCTTCACGCAGACAGCGCACAGCGAGAGCGATTTGGTAGTCGGATTGACCCCTTTCACCTTCAGCATGGTGCGCAGCCAACACTCGCACGTGTGACTGAAGCGCCAGTGTAGAGCGTCAAGTGAGAGGTCGACACGCGCAGTGTAGGCTCACTCCAGTGGAAACAGGTCGAGCGGCAGCACCAGCATGTTGCCTCTGGCCGAGCCTTGCAGGACCGCGCGCCCGCGCCCATCCATCACATGACACCCCGCGGCGTCAATGTGTATGGAGCAGCCCATCTTGGCTATGCGCGCTGTGGAGACTAGGTTCTTCGCCAGCTCTGGCGCGTAGTAGACTTCGGTGAGTGTGATGGTCCTCATCGTGCCGCCCACAACAATGGCAGCCTGAATGGTGCCCGTGCCCTTGATGTGACACTTGAAATCGTCCCCGAGGATCAGATTGACCTTGTTGCGGCTGGGCTGGAAGTTGTGGAGTAGGTCACAACAACAGGTGATGTGACAGGTCGCTCTGGAGTCCAGATACCACTGGTCGGTCTCGTCAGCCACAGCGTTGACTTGATCGGCTACAGCCAGGACGATCTCCTTGTCCTCGTTGTCGTCGTGTTGTGCCTGAGCAGCATTGACCTTGTGGCTGTCGCCACCGCCGCTGCCACCGCTGCCGCCATCGCCGTGACTGAGTTGAGGACACCTGTTCCTCCAGTGGCTGGGCTTGTGGCAGTGGTGACAGGTGGAGCTGTCATCGTCACCCGCCCACGGCCCCTTGTCCAACTTGCAGCTGTTTGAGTTCTTGCTGCCGCACTTGTCCTGCTTGGGAGGCCTGCGACCTTCTCCACCACGCTTGCTGTGTGAGTGGCTGGACTTGCTGTTGTCACGGCGTGTGGCGTTGATTGACTCGGTCTGCTCTGTTCGCGCGTTCAGATTGGCCTCACAGTCACAAAGACAGGCCATGGCGTCATTGAGGTCGAGCTTGGCCTGGGCCTCGATGACGGGTCAAACAGTGTCATACTCCGCTGGGAGGCCATTGAGAATTACCATGAGGATGAAGATGTTGGGAAGTACCAGACTGTTGTTCCCGAGATTGGTGTTGATGTTGGTGATCCTCCTGAAGTAGCTGTCAAGAGCCTCACCTGCCTCACACTTGATGTGGATCAGCTGCGTCAGAAGAGTGAGCTTGCTCACATTCACCTTCAGAGCCAGATTGGCGTCCAGAGCCGCCATCATCCTACTTGGGTCAGTCTCAAGGCCCTTGACAAGCCCTCAAAACAGACAGTCCAGACAAATGCGGATGTAGCCCGCCGTCTGCTGGATCTTCAGCTTGTACTCGTCCTTACAAAGTTCAAGACTGGATTCACTCTCATCCTTCCTCCCCCTCAGTTCATCAACATGACTGAAGGTGTACTTGAATAGTCCCCAAGACTGTAACGTCACAGACAAGTCATCACACCAAGTAGCATAGCTGCTCATGGTTTTGAGTACAAGATTGGAGTTTAGAATTTTCAATTGAGCGTCATTGAATGGGTTCATCTTTCAGTTGAGCGTGGGCCCATAACCTGTTGAGGTATCACACACAGTTGATGGAAAGATAAGAGACCCAGAAGAGTCTCATAGATTTATTATTTAACATGTACAAGACACATATATGGTAAATACCTAATAAAGATATATGTAAACACCAGAGTCATGTGCAAGTGTAGTTGACACTACACAACATTTCAATCATTATTAACCAGTTATCTAATGCACTATATCACTGCATACATGTACACAATCATTTTTTTACTGCTGCAGGCAAGTTGCAAGTCCAATCCTGGCAAGCATCACAAGTCCAACACCATCAGCCAAGAGTCAGAGATGGCAGAGCAGCCAAAGAGCAAGGGCAAGGAGAAACCAGATTGCAGGAACAAGTCTGTTGACAGCTCCAAGCACATTGCAAGCTCAGAGACAACTGCTGCTTCATCCTCTGGTTCCTCCAAGCACAAGAGAGACAGCCTGACACGTCCATCTCCCTCCAAGCTCACAAAGACCAAGAAAACCAAGGAGAGCAAGAAGGCCTCTGCCAGTGACCACAACAACAGCACTGAGGAGCAGGAGGAAACACCCCAGTCCAGCAGCAGCAGCAGCAGCGGCAGCAATGACAGCAACAGCTCCTCATCTGATGAGAGCTTCAACTATCAAGTCTCAATTCCACTTTTGCAGATTTTTATGTTCTCCATTTTAGATAATAACTAAATTTTATCTACTTTGTATTCACTTTGTGAACACAATCTCATTTTTATATGGGCATCCTTGTACTCCCCCCAATGACTGTGACTCACATTTGATGTGGCTGGAGGTTATAGTATGGCTGTCATGCCCCCATTTCCACCTTGATCTACATGCCAAGGATCAGGACCAAGGACCACCTCCACTGGAAATACTCCAATGCTATCCATGCACAACATTTCGCCCCAGCCAAGCTGGTGAGCCTATCACACTTCTGCAATATGTTCCATGGTGAACACAAGCACATCAAGTTCCCTTGATTCTGTGTGCTTGGCCAGTGCGACATCTGCACATTTATGAATGACACCCTTGCCAACTTGCTGGTGAATGTGTCAAGTGTGTCAAGCTTGTGTGGGTGTGCCAGATCATTGCCCACCATGTCACAGTCTTCAACACCAACAATCCTCTCTTTGCTGCTCAGATGTACTTCATGAACTGGTACCAGCAAGAGGAGTAGACACCTCATTCCAAGCTGGGCCTGCACACCTGGCAAGCCAATAGACTTGGGGAAATGTCTGCAACCATTCTTTTTGCTCACTTTATCAATAAATGGTTTATTTCCTCCAACCACTTCACACACCACATGAGCTACAGCCACAAGAAGGGCCACCACTGGCAGATTAGCTCATAAAGTCTGGTGCTGCCACTAGTGGCATGCATGGAATTTGCTCTTGTTGGCAACTGGAGCAAATTCTTCAAATACCACTTGTGGCAGCACTTGGTGTTACTTTGCAATTCTGCCAGTGGCACCCTGCAAAGGGCGAAATTCCCAATTGGAGCATGGCTTTCCTTTCTTCAGGTGAATCCTTGCCTGACAGTCACAAATTGGCACTGATTTGAGCTTGATCCATGTTGCAGATTAAAGAGCAAAATAACATATTCATTCTTTTTACCTGCACACCTGGCAAGCCAAAAGACTTGGGGAAATGAAGAAACAAATAAAAAGGAATTTTTATTGCATCTGGACAAGGCTCAACTTAATATATATAAGGCTATAGGGTGGAGACTCCTGCTGTGGCACCATGCTTGCTTGTGGCCAAAGAACTTGAAATAGGCTTGTGACGTGTTGCAGTATTTCTGGTGGAGATGTTGTGTGGTGATAATCATTGGAATTAGTATGTGTGTAGGAGATGGTGAGTGACACATAGACTGAATGTGGGAGAGGAGACAATGCCACCATTGTTCATGGTTCAAGAAAATGTCATTTGTGTCATCTTCAATAAATTTGATTGTTGCAGAGCAGCAAACAGTGGCTGAGGACAACACTGTTGTCTTACTCTCACCTATGTTGACCAAATATGCCTTTTTTTGCCCCCTTTGAGTGTTTGGCGACTGTGGAGACCAAAAATAAAGGTGAGAACCCCAACTCCCTCTCTTTTCTCAGTTTTGTTGTTAAGTGGAAAATTTCCACTTAAGAAATTACAATTTAGGTGAAGCGGCACTCACCCACCTTCGGACACAGAACTACAAACACCGCAAGGAAAGATGGAGAGGGCGAGGAGCCGCCTGGCACGAAACGGAGGGCTCGACGACCTGGGTGTGTTGCAGGCTTCCCGGCTGCAGGAGGAGCTCACGCGGCGCGAGGTGCGGCGTGCGAGCGAAGCCGCGGCAGCCGCCAAGAA
>LQHA01000230.1:0-14011 GCA_001567625.1 Acanthamoeba polyphaga | reverse complement strand
TAACGAACGCCGGGGGGGGGGGCAACAGAGACGAGCACATCATTGTGCTTGACGACAAATTCGGAGTGTCCGACGTACACATCGACGTCATACCGACCTCGTGCAGGGCAAGGACATCGGCTCGAAGGTTTGCTACAGGTACGTGCAGCCCTTAGTGAACGGCACCGATGATCAAGCCACACGATTGACTGTTAACGAACGCCGGGGGGGGGGGCAACAGAGACGAGCACATCATTGTGCTTGACGACAAATTCGGAGTGTCCGACGTACACATCGACGTCATACCGACCTGGGTGGTGGAGGACATTACTCATCTCACCAAGGACGACATCCCCATGGTCAAGCGTACGTGCCCCGCTGGTCCCACTTTTCTCATCATCGTTCGGGCTGAATCAACGGTCGTCAGATTCACAAGTGTCGAGGCCACTTACACACGCGCACACGCACCCCTCCATCCAGGACTCTACGAGGCGGGCCTCAATGAAATCAAGCAGAGGAATCTTGCTCGCTTCCAGGGGAAGAATGTCGAGGACTACATCGTCGCTGGCTTCAATATGCCCGTCTCTGTCAAGGTACCACCAGTGCTGTCTTGATTGCGCACAATGTTGTGTCTGCCTCTGTACGTGATGGTCTTACACATTGTGTTTGTTTTGCTGTCGACGTGCTAGCACCTGCATCTGCACATGGCGTTGCCGCCCTACAACCACGAACAGGTCTTCCTCTTCCCGCGCTGGCACCCCTACGCCAAGGTGCTGGCCGACCTCGAGCTCCACGGCCGGGTGCGCCTCTACCACGACCACCCGAACGAGGCCGAGCAGGCCAGGGAGCAGGAGCGCTTGGTGGCCGGTCACCGAGAGATGCTCGCCGTCGCGCAAGCGCTGCATCAGTCCCAACAGCCGGCTGAGCCGGGTCAAGCCACCGCTGCCACCACCGACGAGCCTGCAGCCGCGCCCATGGACGTCGAGCAGGACCGCGGCAAGGAGAAAGTGGTGGACACCATGGAAGTCGTCGGGGAGCACGCCGGCGGGTATACGGCGGGCAAGCTCGAGCGGGAGTACGAAAAGTGGGTCGAGCTCAGCGAGGCCAACGGCCAGCTCATCTGGATGGGGTCGAACGACACCGACGACGGGAAGAAAATGATCCACTTCCTCGTCGACGAGAAGGAGTTCTCCCTGGTCTACCCCACTCCCGGCGTACGTCCACTCCAGTCTTCTGTCGTGCATGAGTGGTACGCGGTGCTCGATCAGCTCACTCAGGTCCGGGCGCAGGACGTGAACGGCGTGTTTCGGGTCGAGGCTGGCCGCAATAACCGCTGGGCGGCCGAGCTCAACGAGTACCTGGCGGCCCATGCCAAGGCTTTGCAGGTCGGCAACCTGTTCTCGCAGATTGTCCACTACGCCACCCGTACCCAAGGTGCGCCTGCGCCCTGACGCTGCAGCTGTGCCTTTGCTTTTCTTTTCTTTTCTTTTCCTCCACCTCACAGTCTGTCTCGCAGGCTTGAAGCGCAGTGGAAGGAAAATGCTGCGCAGCTCCGACTCGATCAGGCACAGCACCGACGGCAGCGAGGAGCAATTCTCTGACACCGAGGAGGTACGTACATTCCACATTCCACATTCCAGCCTTTACATGTTGGTGGCTGGTGTGGTGACCGAACCCGACGCCGATTGTTTGTTATTAGTCGCAAGACCTGGGCGACATGATGGGTATGGACGACGAGTCGATGGACTGGATCGCGGAGAAGTTCAAGAACGAGCACATGAAGAAGGTCGAACAGGAGGTCAACGACGCGCAGAACCTCGTGGGTGCCAAGCTCGTCTCGGCCAGAGGAATGGGCCAAGTCGTGGTGACGATCGACATCACGGCCGTGCTCGAGTACTCCTCTTCATTGCTTCCCTGTCTCCCACCCTTTTTTTTTTGCACCACTACCCCCGGAGCACTGACACGACTGCTGCTCCTTGGTCGCCGGCCAGCATTGCGTTGGCCCAGGCGATCGATATTACCCCGGACGAGCCGGTGCTGGTGACGCTCGATTTCTCCGAGTTCTGGTCGCTGCCGGATGGTAAAGAGCTCCTGCCGGTGCCCAAGTTCAGCTGCCGCCAGTGGACCACCAGGGACAGCAACTCGTTTGGCGTCAAGTACCATCTTCGTGAGGTGCGGCATGAACTCGCGCCTTGCGCGCCCGCACACACAAGACACGACACGCACGACACGCACACACACACCACCGCACGCGACAACACAAAGGTGTTTGCTCACATCGGTGAGATGACGCTGATGGCGATGATCTGTGCAGATTGTGAGTCGATACGTGGAGGACAATTGGAAGTGGAGCGACGAAGCGGACAGAAAGAAGATCCGGGTGCTGGGCGCCTTCGCGTCGGACCACAGCAAGGCCAAGCCGAGCTCCAAGTGGCAGCCCAAGGCCCGGGCGAGCGTACGCAAGCTGCTCGGCAAATCGGCGGAGGCGCCCGCGCCGGCCGACAATAAGGCCAAGCTCGACCCCAAGGAGGCCCTCGAGAAGCTGCGGCTGATGGGCTTCACGGAGGAGGCCAGCAAGACCGTGCTCGTGGCCGAGAGCAACAACTTTGAGAAGGCCGTCAACAAGCTCCTCAGCATGGGCGACTCTGTTCGTTGCCCCTACGAGGTACCCGCCACGCACCACCGCACGCGCACACGCAAATCAATGCACCCTGTTGCACCACCACACACGCACACGCAAACGTTAATGCGCCCTATGGTACGGTATGTTCAGCCGCCCAAGCCCAGAGAGGAGGAGGCCTTGCCGGACCTGGTGATCGAGATGGCGGGCATGGGATTCGATCCCGAGCACGCCGCGGCGGCTCTGAGAAAGACCCGCAACAACGTCGAGCAGGCTCTCGAGCTGCTCATCTCCGGCTTCACCGCCGCCTCGTCCACTTCGTCCACGAGTACCCCGGCCCTCAGCTGTGGTGTCGTGTGTCGTGTGTCGTGTTCTTTGGCTCACTCGGCGCCTTCATGCGCGCACAGGCTCGTCTTCGTCGGGCCGAAGTGAGCTGACGAGCAGCATGGACGAAGACATCGCCCGAACCCTACAGCGGGAAGAGGACGAACAAGACGCCAAGAGGTTAGCCCCCCTCCTCCCCCTTTTTGCTCACTTTCTGGGTGTCCGACTAACAACATCTGGCTGGTACCGTGGGTCTCACTTACCCTGCAGGAAAGCTCTGCACATCGGCGCGAGCGTGCTCGCCTGTGGGTATGCACACAGTCAAGCCGAGACATTGCGCTGATGTGACTTTCAATGTATCTGATGTGTCTGAATTCTTTTTTTTTCCAGCGACACCAACTTCTTTGTGGGGATGATCGGATACGTGCGAGCGCGCCTGGCCAACTACTCGCGCTACTGCATGGTCTGCCACAAGAAGCACACCTGCGCCAGGTATGCGCACCCGCCCGCGTGACCTTTTTATTTGACCTTCACTCACTGACCACTGATGTGTGCCGTGTGCCGTGTGCGGTGTGTGCGGTGTGTGTTGTCGTTGTGTTGTGCAGCGACAAGCCGGTGGTGTGCTGCAACCCGCTGTGCATCTTCCGCTTCTCCGATGTGCTGCCCCAGAACAAGAAGGAGCAGCTCTCCCAGCTCTCGCGCATCGCCGTGTGCCCCTTCAGCAACTGCGAGGTGCGCACTGTACACCCGCTTTTTTCTCGGGGGACCTGGAGCACTGCGCAGACGCTTACCTGCATATGATGACGACACACGCAGGAGGAAGTCAAGCTGTCACACAGCGAGGCGACCATGGCTGCTGTTCTCGGCGTGACCGACACCACCGCCGGCAACACTCAGGAGATGCTCCTGCAAATGATGTCTCACCGGTACGTCCCCGGTGTGCGTCCGCCTGGTGTCTGTGCGGACTGACCGTTGGCCTGTGACACATTACTACGCAGGTATCTGGCCAACGAAGAACTGATCGACTTCATCGAGAATGGCGTCAAACAGAACGGAATGATCATCACCAAGGTGCGTGCGGGCACACGACAGAGTGAGGCCTTAAAGGTATATATGTGCGAACCGTAGCTGACCTCGCCCCTCCAATATTAGATAGAGAACGTGCTGAAGGCGGAGCTGGTGGTGGAATTTGAGGCGGCGTGGGCCGAGCTCAGACAGAAGCGGTCCGACGATCTAGCCCGACCGAGCATGGCCTACCATGGCACAGCCGAGGTACGCTCCGCGCTCGTCGACCGCACACGCACACGCACACGCACCGACCGCACACACGCACACGTACCACCGCACACGCACACGCACCACCGCACACACATTACCAGCTGCAGCTTACATGACAACCACAACACGACCAGCAAAACATCGAGAGTATTCTGGACAAGGGCCTGCTGGTGCCGGGCAAGGGCAAGGGCAAGGACGTCGGCCACGCCACCGACACCGGGTATTGGGGCGGCGGCATCTACCTCTCGCCCAACTCCAGCATGTCCGTGGGCTATTGCCGAGGTACCCCTCACAACCGCATGCACGCACCACACGAGGCGATGGCTTGACGCGTTTGCACAACGCACTCACGCACGCACACACACACACACACCCGAACAGGAGGGAAGAAGCTGTTGATCTGCAGCGTGCTGATGGGCAAGACGTTCCAGTGCACCGCCCTTATCCACGGCGCAGACCTCATGGCCGGCTATGACTCCCACACCGCCCCGGGTACCCCCACCTTGTGCGCACTTGATTCTATTTATTACGTTGTATTGTCATCGTTAACTCTACAACGTGGTGGTGATGTGGTGCAGGTGGTCAGGAGTGGGTGATCTTCAACCCGGCCCAAGTGCTGCCCTGCTACCTCGTCTCCCTCAGCCAAGCCCAGTAGGGTTGAAACTCCCGAACGGAGATTGTGTGGCATCTTTTTCCGATTTGTCATTTATCAGATCAGGTTCACAGCTTGTCATCCAAATAGCCCATTAGTGGTCTATTCGTTTCTTTATTGGCGTGGGGGTCATAAATAATTTGGGCAAGTACCTGGTCCAGATATCTTGCTTGTATCATGCCCAATTGTGAGCTAAAACTTTGAGGCCAATACATCAGACTGTGTGGTGATGAACAAAATCACAATTTTGTTCTGTCTATCAGAATTCAAAGCTAACCCTGATGGTGGTGAAGCTCTCTTGTTCTTTCTTTTATTGTTTGACAAGAGGATCACCACTCATCTCCTCTCTCTCTCTCTTATCATGTCAGGCAGTGTCATATTCATGTGCTCTTGTCACCAAACATGCACTCCTGCACACACTGCTCACACTTCTTGCTTCCTTGAGTTGCACCAGGAAGTGGCCACACCCAGCCACCTTCAGCTGGGGCTTTGCTGGCTCAGCCCCCCTTGTGCTGCACTTGCAGCATGCCTGCTGCCAGACACACTTCTACTCACAGGTGCTGCCACCTGCCAAGCCTGCTGCCACCCATGCAAGCACATCATGTCAAGGAGAAGCAGGCAGAGCACATGCTGCTTTACACCAGCACATGGTGCACTGTCACAAGCCACAACCTTGCCTCACTTCATTCCTGGTGCAGGGCTGACACCAAGCCTGCACTGCACTGGCTGCACTTGCCAAGCAATGACACACAGACACATGCTTTCTGGTGTGTGTCATGTGGTGCAGCAGGACCATGTGGCCAATCAGGACAAGCACAGGTGCCACACACTCTCCTTGCTGCCAGACACACTTCTACTCACAGGTGCTGCCTGCACTTGCTGCAGTGCTGCCAGCAGGTTAAGACAGGGGCATGAGCAAGCATGTCACTCTGGCATCCCCACACCTTGCTTGCCCTTTCTCTCTCTCTCTTTCCCTCCATGCTTAGCATGCCTGTTTTCCCCCATGTGTCTCCCCCAATAACGAAAAACCCAGAAAAAAAAGCCAAATAAAAAAAGGCCCTTTGCCCAAGTCCCTTTTTCTCTTTTTTCCTCTTTTCCTCCTCTTCTCAAGACTCTCTTTGCAAAAAAAAACAGCTCAAACCACTGCTTCAATGTTGGCAACATGGTGGATATGTTGCCAACAAAAGCAATAGTCAAATTCAAATGAAAATCAATTCTGGTTCCACTTCTGCTGTTCAAAAAAGCACAAATGCACATGCCCACATAGGCAAAATGTACATACTTATTGACCAAAATGGCCTGTTTTCATGGTTGTGGTGTACAAATTACTCATTTTTGTCATTATGAAAAAGGTACACTGTCCCCTTTTCCTGAACACCTCGTCTTGCCCTGGTAGCACCAAACTGGACAACTTCACTAGCCCCCCCCCCCAAAATGAAAGTTTCATTGATTGAGCCATGCAAACACCATGACTTGGTGTCATCAGCATAACTAAAAGATGGAAAAAACACCACACCGTTGTGTGCTAGGCATATACTAACACCCAAGCATCTAACATCCATGAGTTTCACACCTCATGGTCATCACACATGCACATAGCTTGGGCCACTTGAAGTGGGCTTGTTGAGGAGTGTGTTGTAGATTGTGTACCATTTCTTGAGCATAGTCTGGTCATGCCCTTCTTCAGGGTTCTTCTGGGTTGTGTGTGTGTGTGTGTGTGTGCATGCATGTGCATGCTCATATACAGATCAGCACTCAAGGACCTCCTTGAGTAACATGCAGGGCCACACCATTGTCCAGCAGATGTACAAAATGGATCTTGGACTCTGGTGAAGCAAAAAACAAAACATAACTGAAAGAAAGTAACCAAAGCACTGGTTGTGCACCTGATTTTCCTTATCCAAGCACACCAGAAAAGTACAATCTCAACCGTGTCAACCACACGTTAGCTTTTGGGTCTGCCCAAGGCGATGAGCACGCCCAATTGCCTGATCCGGAGAAACAGCACATAGGGGCGATCAGTTACAGCTGCTGCGCACAAAACGGCCCACCTTCTCTTTCCGTTATTTTGCGACCGGTTACTTGTTGGGGCTGGAGGCCTCGAGGCGGGAGAGGGAGAGGGAGACGGGCCAGAGGGCGGTGAAGCTGCGGAGCGGCCGCAGGAACCGGTCGAGCAGGGCCGACCGCGGGGCGAGCAGCGGCAGCGCCAGCGAGATGGACAGCACCACCAGCGTCGCCACCCCGGCCCACATCAGCTTCCGTCGCGGGTCCTTCTTGTTGTTGGCCGACGCCACCGGTGTCGAGCTGCTGCCGACGGCTGATGGCGTCAGCTGTGTGCCGGCGACGCCCGTCGTCGCGACGGCGGGTGGTGGCCCGAGTGGTGTGGATGATGAAGACGAAGATGATGAAGAGGAGGAGGGAGGAGTGAAGACGAGGTCGCCGTCGGCAGCGGAGGCGCCGCGATGGAGCGACGCCCGCTGCTTGCGGCCGTTCCTCCGCGACACCCGCCTCTCAATTTCAACTGGTGGTCACCACAACACGACATCAGCGTGTGCGGTGTGTGCGGTGTGTGCGTGTCGTGTCGTGGACGACGTACTGTCTCTGACGGCCTGTTCGAGCTCGTCGGGCGTGGGCGGAAGGGCGCCGTTGGGTGGCGGCCGGCGAAGGCACGGGCGAAGCAGCGGCCAATTGCGCCGCAGCCGCAGCCGACGCGCCTGGGCGTGCTCGAGGGCCGCCAGGCGCTGGTGGAGCGACGGCAGCGAAAGCGACAACGCCGCACTGTCTCCTGTCACCTCCTGGAGCGTTGCTGCAAACCTGGTGCGCGCGTACGTGTGCGGTGAGTGTGTGCGGTGCGCGTGTGCGGTATCGCTAGCGATCGTAGGTAAAAGGGTACCGGCGACGCGGGTGAGGGCCTTGGAGAGCTGGCGCTCCATGTTGCTCACCTCCCGCTCGAGGCCCTTGACCGCCGCTCGCAGCACCACCACCTCCTCCGCCGTACTGATCCCGTGCTGTTGCCCGCCACACCGCCACCACCATCACCCAATCAGTCCGTGTGCGTGTGCGTGTGCGGCCGCGCGCGTGTCATGTGTCGCGTCCAAAAACGAACCTCGCCCAGCAGCATCGCCTCGCCAGCGTCCACGAATCGCGCGTTGTCGTCGTCGTCATCGTCGCTCTCCTCCTCTCGCCTCCTCCTCCCTAACCCACGACCGTCGCGCTCCGACCGCCATCGCCGGCGAAAGTCTTCTTCGTCGCCGCCGCCGTCGGCTCGCCGTGCTCGTCGCTCTCGTCGCCCGCCTCGTCGTATTCGGCTTCGTCGCGCTCGGACGACGAGGACGGGTGCGACACGAGCGAGCGCCGCCGGGCACGCGGTGGGCGGGCAGGGGCGAGGTGAAGCCCAGGTGGTGCAGGTGCCGCCGCACGAGCTCGACCCACAGCCCGACCGCGGCCTCGGTCGACTCGCGCATAAAGTTCTCCATCATCTCCTTGAACAGCTTCCGCTTGTACTCGTCCCGGCCGACGACGGTGCAGCGCAGGGTGCCGTCGGCCTCGTCGATCCGCGCGGTCCACTCGACCCGCGTCTCCAGGTCCACGCTCGACCCGCCCTCGCCCATCGTCACCGCCGTCACGATCGCCTCCCTGTGCGTGTCGTGTCGTTGGTCGTGTCATGTGTCAGTTTCGACCGCACACACGCCGCACACGCCGCACACACCGCACACAACGTACCCGTTGGGTGTGATGTGAAAGTGCGTCACCTCTTTGAACTTGGCGTTGCCTGTGGTGTGTGTCGTGTGGTGTCAATTCGTCGGGATTAGGAAACAAGGCACGCGCGTGCGTTGCGGTGTGGTGGGGTGATGGGGGCGTACTGGTGAAGCGTTTGAGCATGGGGTGGGCGGCGGGCGGCGGCGTGAAGCGGATGAGGCGCTGCTTGCGATTGCCATCGGGCGCCTTGGTCCACGGACCCAGGTGAATATCTGCCCGACGTTAGAAAAAAGAAATACAAAAAAAGAGAATAAATCATTAGTACGTAATAAAACTCCATAATATATGATTTGATTTAATCCATTAATCAATGAAATGAAATTGGTTGTAGATTGATTAAAAGATGTAATTGTTGTATTTCTAAATTAAAGGGGCGAGTGGTAGCGATTACGAGAGGAGGGGACTTCGGTATTACCTGTGTTGCCCCGCCTTTCGTGCCACTGTTGCGAGAAGGAGTCGCCCTCGAAGAAGAGCTCAAAAAATTGCTCGAGCGTGAGCACGCCCAGATTCTCCTCCACCTTGAATTCCTTCATAGCCAAAGTAGTGTGCCCTCCTGTTTCCTCTTCACAATGGGCTTGATCTCTGCCAGAGCCGCTTCTTGATCGACTTTGATCGAGCGTCCCGAGGGTGCGGTCCAGTTCCCGCGCTTTTTTCCCAGCATTTCCTCGACGCCTGGTTTCGTCTATTTTCTCTTTTCTTTTTTCTTTTCTTTTTTATAATTCCTCGAACTGACCCAAAACAAAACAATCTATTCTGTTCATTCTCGATTGATTTTTTTAACAAATAGTGGAAGCCTCATGCCGCCCCTCTCTGGTGCTGGATTGTCGCCGGCCCTGCGAGAACAGTTGCGTAGCGTCGGCATTCACACAGGTACTCCCCCTTCTGCCTTGTAAATTGTTTTTACTATTTTATTTGATTTACTATTTTAATTTATTTAAACGCAACAATGGCGCCGCAGTCGAGGACGTGGTCGGTCAGGACGAGTTGGTGCTGGCCCACAGAGCGCACATGTCGGTGGAGGAGGTCCGCACCCTCCAGCGCTCGCTGCGGCTGGCCTACGCCGCCACCCCGATCCCTGCCACGCTGCTCCTCCAGCAGGCCCGCGCCCACCACCACTCTTTGGGGCTCTCCGTCGGCCTCACAGCGTACGACCGCACACGACACGACACGACACACGCGCCACCGCACACACGCACACGATGACACACGACACACGCGCAGGTTGGACGAGCTGCTAGGCGGAGGCGGCCTGCGGGCAGGCGAGGTGACGGAGGTGGTGGGCGGCGCGGCCGCGGGCAAGACCGCGCTCTGCCTGCAGGCCTGCGCGTCGGCCCTGGCCGACCCGACGGCCACCGTCGCCTTCGTGGACTCGGCCAACGCCTTCACTCCCACGCGCCTGCTCCCCCTTTTGCCCCACGTACGATCCCAGTCGACAACAATCAATTGAAGAATGCCCTCACACGCACACGCATCACCGCACACGCCGCACTAACGTTGCAACTGGGGGCAGGCCGATGTGATGACAGCCATGAGCGCGCTGGCGCGCTTGCGGTGTTGGCGCGTACACGACGGCCAATCGCTGCTCGCGCTGCTGCACCAGCTGCTCGACGAACTGGCCAGCCCGCACCAGGTGCGAGCTACGCACCCAAGACGCACAACGTCGTATTTTTCTTTGTTGTTTTGTTAACTCATCGGTGGCGCTGGTTGGTGGGATGGCGACAGGAGGGCGACTACGCGCGCAATCTGCGCTTGGTGGTCGTGGATTGCGTTGCGAGCCTTCTCGCGCCCCTGCTCTCCTCGGCCTCCCTTGGTACCCGCACACACGCACACACGCACACGCACGCACACGACGCTAATGTTAGCGCACCAGGTCACTCGCTCGTCAGCGGCATTTCACGCGCGTTGCGGCTTCTGGCGACACGGCACAACCTGGTGGTGCTGGTATGCCTGCTACCCTGCTCCTTCATTCACTGTCGCGCTCAGTATGAAGCGTGTCGTCGTGCGTGCCACGCGCGATCAGGTGACGAATTACGTGGTGGGCGGAGACGAGGAGTCGCGGGGCGTGGTGAAGCCGGCCTTGGGCGAGTCGTGGGGTATGACATCCGCCACGCGCCTGTACGTCCACCGCCAGGCCTCGTCCATGCAATCAGGTGCCGACGGGACCATCTCGGCCCTCTACTACGCAGCCCTTGTCAAGTCTTCGCGTCAGGTAACACACACGCACACACGCACACACGCACACACGCACACACGCACACACGCACACACGCACACACGCACACACGCACACACGCACGCAACTCACATTTCGTCACAACAATCGGGTAGGAGTGCACGGGCGACCGGGTGTGGTTCGGTATCGACGGCCAGGGGTTGGCTCCTCTACAGGACGAAGGCGCCCACCACCAGCATCAGCAGCGCATGGACTATGACGACGCCGCGCCCTCTTGAGGCCTGAGCCCGCGCGCACGTTCTGGGTGCGTCCGGCGGTGTATGTACATAACCTCCCAACCCAAGTGTTGGCTCTTTGTCTATAAAATCGGTCTACACCACCACCACCACCGCGCACCACAGCTGCCGCCAGGCTTGACCCAAAGGCCCGAGCCACAAGCCCAGAATGGTCCGCAACCCCCCCCCCCACTCTCTGCCCAACCCGTCATTCGCGTCAGTCCGGCGAAGAGAGAAGAAAGACTGACAGACAGACAGGGCCCGCCAACCGCGACTGGTGCCGCACCAGGTGGTTCCGTAGAATCATCTAATCGGGGACGCGCCGGCCCATGGGTTTGACACGGCCGTCGTGGACAGGTCCACCACCAGTTCACAGTTGAGATCTCATGCGCGCGCGGGGCCGGCAGTCTGGGTTAACGGGTTCGCCGTCGCCGCGCTCGCTTGCTTGCGCGGGTGGCCCACAAGCACACGCCCCGCACCGATGGCGGGGACCAAGGCCCAGGCGGAGTGTGTGGCGTTTTGGGCAGAGCGGGCGGAGCTGCCTCGATAGGCCGTTGCTCCGGACAGATCCCCGCCCACGGCCCTGTTTGGGCGGGGCCCCAGCGGAGTCCCGCAGTTTGGGCCAGGCCTCTCTCCGTCGAGAGGTCTCTGAGCGAGTTGACGTCTCCGCCGCCTCCGCCGCGCCCCATAAGTACGGCCCTCTCTTCTTCCTCTTCTTCTTCATCGGCCACACAACCACCCTTCTCCTCCTTAGCAAGAGTCACAGCGAAGCCCACCACCGTCTTCGCTTGCGCCTTGCTCCACCACCGACCGATCAACCACTTCACAACAAAAACCCAACCAACAACGACTTCAAGAAGAAGATGAAGATGAACAAGACGATGTCGACGACGGCGATCCTGATGGCGGCGGCCTGCGTGGTGCTGTGCCTGGCGACCCTGGGGTCGGCCATCAGCCCGCGCTTCGACGAGCGGGGCTACACGCTGCTGGCCGACACCCACACCGCCCGGTCCGAGTTCAACGCGTGGGCGCGCCAGAACGGGCGCAGCTACGCGGCCCAGGAGTTCGGCTACCGCTACAACGTGTGGCGCGACAACGCGGCCTACGTCGAGCACTTCAACGCCAACGCCAACGCCTCGTTCACCGTGGCCCTCAACGACCTGGCCGACATGACCCTCGACGAGGTGGCCCGCATCTACACCGGCCTCGCGCCCGCGGCCAACCCCTTCACCGACGCCTCGTCGCCCGCTGCGCCTGTCGTCGACGACGAGGCCGAGCTCGAGCGTGTAGCGCGTCAGCTGCCGGCCAGCTACGACTGGAGGAGCGCGGGTGCTGTTACGCCCGTCAAGAACCAGGGCTCGTGCGGGGCCTGCTACACCTTCTCGGCCAACGGCGCCATCGAGGGCATGTACAAGATCGCCACGGGCCAGCTCACCTCCCTCTCCGAACAGATGCTCTGTACGTCACTACACCTCGCTATGTTGATGACGTGGCATATAGAGGGCTTATAGTTGCTGACGTGGCGTATGTTGTGTACACAGTGGACTGCGCGCAGGGAACGGGCAACCTGGGGTGCAACGGAGGCAACATGGAGATCACCTTCTCGTGGATCATCAACAACGGCGGCGGCGTCAACACCCAGGCGTCCTACCCGTGGTCCGGCGTCCGCAGCACCTGCCGCTACTCGGCCAGCAACAACGGCGCCGTCATCAAGTACACCCTTCAGCTCTTCTTTTCCTTGCGTGCGCGACGTGTGCGGTGTGTGCGTGTGCGTGTGCGTGTGCGGTGCGTGGCATTCCTGACATTCTTTGTGTTTTTCCCATCGTGTAGGGCCTATCGTCGTGCGACGAGCGGCAGTGAGGCGGGTCTGCTGACGCTGGCCTCGCGCGGTCCCGTGTCGGTGGGCATCAACGCCTCGCCGCGCTCGTTCGCCTACTACAGCAGCGGCACGCTCATCGACTCGTCGTGCACGTCGGCCGGCATGAACCACGCCGTGACCGTCGTCGGCTGGGGCACCGACGCCAGCGGCAACCCCTACTGGCTCATCAAGAACTCGTGGGGCACCTGTACGCTCTCCACGACACAACACACCCACTCCGTGATGCTTACGACACGACACGACACGCAGCGTGGGGTCTGTCGGGCTATGCGCAGATCGGGCGGAACAGCGGCAACATGTGCGGCATCGCGACGATGGCCTCGCAGCCCTGCTACAAGGCCGATTGCTCCCAGTAAGCCACCAGTGACCAGACCATGGGTGGATGGCGATCCGGCCTCCCCTCTATTCTCTCCATCTTCACTCTTTCGTTCTTCTTCCCTTGTGATCTTACCCTGTATGCACCGCACCTCCTTTTGTTTCAGTCATCACAAACAACGAACGAAAATCAAAAACAATTACCAAACAATTTGAAAAAGAAAAGACCAATGATTGAGGTCTGAGAGTGTAAACCAAGGAAATGAGAACGTCATAACTCCGAGATCATAACTCCGTGCTCCAATCCAATCTGTCCCTTGATCCCCCCACAGCTTTCATTTGGTCTTTCCTTGAGTCCGCCACTACTGCGCCCGTGAGAGTCCCCTATAAAAGGAGAGCACCACAACTCACCCAACACTTCAACAACCAACAACCAACACTCAACCCTCAACCACTACCACTTCAACCCCACCAACAACATGTCCGCTGAGCCTTCCAAGACCACCGCCTACACTGACATCGCCCTCGGCGCGGCCAAGGAGAACGTCGGCTGGGCCGTCGGCAACAAGCAGATGGAGGCCGAGGGCCTCGCCCGCAAGGAGAAGGGCAACGCCGAGCTCGAGGCGGCCAAGGCCGAGCAGCGCGCCATCGGCACCAAGGACCAGGTCAAGGGCAACATCAAGGAGGCCGCCGGCAACGTGCTCGGCAACGAGCAGTGGCAGGCCGAGGGCAAGGCCGACCAGCTCAAGGGCGACGC
>LQHA01000229.1:0-14054 GCA_001567625.1 Acanthamoeba polyphaga | reverse complement strand
GCGTGGGTGAGCGAGAAGGAGGAGCTCCTCCGCTACTTCCTGGCCGGCCCCGTCGCGGGCGAGCGATCCAGCCACGAAGCGCGTGGGTGAGCGGAAGTGGGCGATGTCACGGAAAAGAGTGAAGGCGCGAACGAGAACGAAAGAGAGAAGGAGACCACGGACGACGAACGAACAAATGAGACGCGGAAAAGAGTGAAGAGGGAAGACGTGCGAGACAAGAGAGACAAGAAGGAACAAAGATGGAGACATTTTTGAAGGCATTTATTCCCTTTATGGATAAATTCATTTATTATTTTAATCATTTAGAGCACCGCACCTGTGATTCAGGAAACAAAGAAAATCATTCCATCGTTCCTCGTGCTCCAGCGCACCTCACTTTCCACATGACAACGAGAGCAGGCCTGCTCGATCGACCGCCAGAGATGCTGCAATCACAATCGAGCAGAAGAGATCGTTCCACAGATGTATATAATTCGACGCCTCCAAGTGGATCACGATCACCGCTACAGCTGCTCTCCTCATCTCCAACTCTGCCATCAAATTCATTTCTCTCTACTCCACTCCTCTTGCCAAGTAGCGCCTCCGCCATCCTCATCTTCCTCTGCTGCTTCGCCTCCCTGGCGATTCGAGGAGCCGACGCTGGATCGCAGCAGGCGAAGCCTGCACCGGCTGCCTCGGACGACACGACCGCCATCGACACCGGGTGGCTGCTCATGTCGTCCTACCTCGTCTTCTGTACGCTCTAGCTCCCCCGGCCTTGCCCGCTCTTTACTTCCTCCCTCTAACACCTCTCGCCGCACACGCACCACCGCACACGCACACACCGCACACACACACAGTCATGCAGGCAGGGTTCGCCATGGTGGAGGCCGGCACGACGCGAGCAAAGAACATCAAGAACATCCTGCTCAAGGTCCTCTTCTCTTCTTCTTCATCATCTCCTCCTCTTTCCCTTGACTCGCTGTGCATCGGTCGGGCTAAGCTTGTCGACAAGCTGACCCTCCCATCCCACGCATCCAACACACGCACCCAGAACCTGGTCGATACCGGCGTGGCATCGATGGTCTGGTTCGGGATCGGCCACGCTTTTGCCTTTGGCGATGTATGTCAACACACGACACGACCAACGACACGACACGACCAACGACACGACACACACGTGCGCCTTGCATCTCATGGCCACACCTCACTCAGGGCAACGGGTTCATCGGAACGAGATACTTTTTCCTGTACAACTATGACGACTACGCGTACTTCATGTTCCAGGTTCGCTTCGCCTCGTGTGTCGTGTGCGTGTGTGTGCGTGTCGTGTGTGTCGTGTTGCGTTGTTGACGCGTGTGTCGTCAGTGGGCATTTGCAACGACCGCGGTCTCCATCATCAGCGGCTCATTGGCCGAGCGAACCCAGTTCACGTCCTTCCTGATCTCCACGGCCATCGTCGCCGGCTGGGTCTACCCCGTAATCGCCCACTGTACGCGCACGGCCACTGCCCAGCTCTCTCTCTCTCTCTGCTTAGTGCTGACACCGCCGCCCACCATCACTCAGGGGCGTGGTCCGATGCCGGTTGGCTACGCAACCTCGGCGCCAATGGCTTCATCGACTACGCCGGTGGTGGTGTGGTCCACATGGTTGGCGGTGGTGCGTGCTCCCCCCCTTGCTGTTTTCTTTGTCTTTTTTATAATCTTTTTCATTTCTTTTTGTTGTTATTTACATTTCCTTTCCTTTCCTTGCGCGTAGGTGTGGGGTTGGTGGGTGCCATCGTGGTGGGCCCACGGATGGGCCGATTCGACTCTGCGCAAAAGGTACCGGCATCAGACATTCTTTGCATTCGCTCAACGTGACACATCAATTACCTTCTTTCCTCTCACAACGAGCTGGTGCCTGTGTGTGGTGTGTGTAGGATGGATGCTGCTTCGCGCTCAAGCGACCTAAGGTGCACGACATCCCCGGCCACAACTCGCCGCTGATCGCTCTGGGCATATTCATCCTCTGGTTCGCCTTCACTCCAAAAATGACGCACCCTGCCCTGAAGGCGGCTCCGCACCTCACCGTGCCCCCTGGCCACATGCTCTGCGCAGGTTTGGGTGGTTTGGGTTCAATTCCGGGTCCACGCTCGGCCTCTCGCTTGGGCGACACAGCCTGGCCGGCCGCATTGCCGTCAACACGGCCATGGCCAGCACTGCCGCCTGTCTCTCCTCTCTCATGCTCATCAGGTACCACCCCCCGCTCTGTGCGTCCTAGCCCTCCCCCGCCTCTCCTTGCGCCCAGGCACTTAATCGTCACCCTCCATACAACACGCACACACCGCACACACCGCACACATCGCACACACCGCACACACCGCACACATCGCACACACCGCACACAGGTTTCTCACTGGTCAGTACAACCTCGAGGCCAGCTGCAACGGCCTGCTGACGGGCGCGGTAGCCGTGACCTCCTCCTGTGCTGTCATCGAGCCTTGGGCCGCAGTCTTCATCGGAGGTACGTCGAACGCCTTCCAGCACACACGCACACACAAGACGTGCGACCTGAACCCTAACGCGTCTCCCTTTCGCCGCGGGCTCGTTCACGATCATTCAGTCGGGAGCGGCTTCGTGTACTATGCCGCGCGCGAGCTTCTGCTCTGTTTACGCATCGACGACCCGCTCGAGGCCGCGCCCGTCCACTTCTTTGGCGGGATGTGGGGGCTGTTCTGTATCGGTACGTCACCCGTTCCCCCAATACAGCGCACTGCGAGCAGCGTGTTGAGTTGACGTCTACTATTCCCCCCCCCCCCCCGGCGCTCAGGTTTCTTCGCCCAGCAGGCCTACGTGACAAGCGCCTACGGCTCCGACACGGTCTATGGCCTTTTCCACGGGGTACCCACCCACTTTTGGATTTATAATTATTGTTTTTTTGAATTAATTGTTTTATTATTCTTGAATTGATTGCCAGGGCGGAGCCGAGCAACTGGGCATCCAGTTGTGCGGAATTGTGGTCATCGTGGCGTGGGTCACGCTGTGGTCCCTGCCCATGTTCCTTGCTCTCCGCTACTTCCACAAGCTTCGGTTCGAGCTTCACTTCTATCGTCAAACGTTTGTCATTCGCGATCTCATGCTTGTGTGTCATGTGTCTCTTTGTAGTGTATCACACGAGGTGGAAGTGACAGGGCTGGACATCACCAAGCACGGAGGCTCGGCCTATCCCTACTTTGTCCAAACAGGGTCAGTTGATGGTTGAGAGAGGAATCACATAAAGAGAGAACACATGCAGCTGAAAACACAACCAAGGTTTAGTTTGTCCCAAGACAAAGACATGTGGATGAACACCAAGGAGGAAGTGGATGTGGTGTAGCAGGTGAATGCCATCAATGCCAAGGCTGAGGTAATGTAAGGCTGAGGTCTTCATCAGTCTTCATCAGCTAACAAAGCCACACTTCCTTGTCAGCAATGACTCACATCAAAAGGTTGGTCTCAAAGTGGCTTGTGTGCTTCTTGTGGTCTGTAAGCTGTTTGTCAGGTGCATAATCACCTTCACCTTCACCCATTGCTCCACCACCCATCACTTTCTACATCTTCATCTTCCTTGCCTGGGTGGCTTCTCAAAAAGCACCTTGAATGCTTGAATCAGACCACAGATCAGTGCTGTGCAACTACCTTCCAGGGGCTCAACAACAATCCCCGGCACGTTCTTGCGGCTCTGCCCGAGTGGCAGCTGCAAAAAGAGTAGGACCAGTCAGGGCCACAACACGCACACAACACAAAGCACACGCATCATGCATCACGCAACACACACCACCAGCATATGTACCATGCGGAAGCCAAAGTGCGCTCCGTGTTCCCTGATCACATCGTACTGGGGCGTGGCCGCAAGGGCACACACGAACAGCACTGCCATAATCCGGATCGCTGTCGTGTCCTCCTCGTTGTTGCCAGCCGCCTCTTCCTCATCACCCACATGGTTGTCACTCCGACGCGAGCGCGCGAAAGGTGGGAGCCCATAGGTGCGTGCCACCTCCTGAAGGAACTGGTGTTCTACGTGGAGTGCCCCGTAGACCATGACCATGCCCGAGCAAATGATGGTCGGCCGCCCAGAGTCGCAGTCGAGGCGAAACCTGCATGCGCGCATGTATGAGCTATCGCGCCCGTGGCTGACTGATGATATGTGGATGCTGTCACAGTCTTGTACCGCGCGCCCAGAGAGTTGGAGGACGCCTCGGCTGAGAGCGCGATTGTGGTGATGTCTTGACCCAGGCCCTCTTGGCTGGTCAACGTGAAATCCAGCACCAGATAGTCGGTCGCACCTGCAGGAAAGGTTTGAAGAACAGTTTGAGTGCGCCTGCTGGCGGCTCTTGCGCGATTTTTTGTTCTGCTGCGCACCAGGGACGGCGAGGTGGATCTTGGCGTGGCACTGGACACTGAGATTATACATGACCTCCATCCTGCAGCTCTCGCCTTAAGGCCACACACAGTCCACAGTCAGCAAAGTACCGGTCTGCAGTCGAATGCGTGCGATGGTGCGATGGTGGCGGTGGTCCACCTTGTCCTCGAAGAATGTAAGGCAGCACTCGCTCCACGTCGCTGAGCGCCACCGAATCCATCTCCAGCGAAGCGATGTAGGCTTGTGGCATCTTGAGCCGGTACCTCAATGAGTTGACTGTGCCCGCAGGTGCAAGAACCGCTTAGCTTTCAGGCCTCTGGTTCACAGCACGCAGTAGGCGTGTAGGCGCACTTGAGCGGGACAGACGGCTGAGGTGCTTGGGCGAGTGCCACAGGTGCTCCAGGCAGATCGACGATGGCTGTGCCAGCAGAGGCTCCTCTCTGAACTGGTGCTGTTCCTCCGCGTAAAAGCTGGTTTCGTACCTTCATTGCACGTGCAGTTACAGTGCAGTACACGACACTACACGACCAACGCCACGCATTACACGCAGAGGGGGGAGGTGAGGTGTACTGGAGTGGTAGGTGTCCGGAGGCGCAGAACGCGAAGAAGTGGGCCATTCTACGCGGAGAGCGCACTCACTGTCAGCAACGGCGGCCACCCGCAATCGAGAAAGGGAAAGCAAGAGGTACTTTTGCGCGTCAAGAGGCAGACACAGCGCCTTGGCAAATTGAGTGAGCGAGTCCTTGTCAAGCACGCCATGGCATCCGGCTTCACATAAGTGGCCCGGTCAGAAATCACCAGAGCAAAAGCACAACCACGACACGACGCACACGACGCACACACGACACACACGGCACGCATGGCATGACGCAGCTATAACGTACTGAAATTGTTATACCCAAAGAGCAGCGAAGGATTCGCCGTGGTGGCGCCACGGCGTCGACAAGAGGCCTGCGCCCGCACAAGACTGTCCTCGCCAGCCAACAGAAAGTACATCTGCCCAAAATACCTGAATCAATTGATTGTTGTTCGTCCGAAAGACATCAACCTGTACGTACGATGTTGAGGATGAACACGTCGTGATGGAGGCCTCCAATCGGATCGGGTGTGGGGAGCTTCACCTCCAATATGGACATCACAAACCTGTCCGAACCGACCACTTTCTCGGCGTGACTCAGAACCACTACGTTCTGTCCATTACATCGTGCGATTACAGTCACATAGTTGCGTGTAGAAGAAGACGACGAAGAAGGCTTAAGAGTACCTTTTGGACAGCACGGACGATGGCCTGGGCCTCTTGGCCAAAGTCGGACCAGAAGTCCTGCTGCTCGATGCGCAGCTGATGTTGGCGGGCGCTGATCTGTTGTGTCAGCGCATCCAGCACCATCTCGGCCTCAGTGGCCGGGTCAGCTGCTGGCCCACCTGGCTGGATCTCTCCCGAGTGCGCCGTGGTCAGCTCATCCGCCGTATCCATCAACATGCCTTCTTCTTCTTCTTCTTCTTGCTCCCCAGCGTCATCATCTTCTTCTATGTTATCTTCGTCTTCATGTCCAGAGTCGTTCGTCTCGTTCGCGAGGGCGGCGCGCAGAGCGTAGGAATCGACCGGATTGGCACACTGGGCCAACGCTGCCAAGAAGACACACCCCAATGATCAGCAGACACAACCACCATTCCATTGTTCTGCACACAAACACCAAAGGGGGGCGAACGACACGCAATGGGCCACAGGTACCAGCTTGCGGGCGGAGAGACACGGGAGCGGACGCGACCAGCGGCACCAGTTCGAGGAGCACCACGCGCATCGCACGCTCGTGGGACAGCACGAGATCGCGTAGGGCGTGGCTCGTCGCTGCCAGCATAAGGGCGTCGTTCCACTCAAGCCTGGGTGGGCCGGAAACATGTGCAAGATGTAATCAAATCTTTTTCAATTGGCCAAAAATCTTGAATCAACAAGGGGTACCGGAGGAAGAGTTCATAGAGGACGAGGTCTGGTAGGTCCAATAGGTTGAGAGTGGCGCACCCCACATCGTCAGCGCGTGTGGCTGCAGCTTCCAGCTGGCTTGGGGGAGGCTGCATCTTGGCGGGAACTTGGAAACAGTTTTCTGGGTTGAGTCCAAAGTCGTCGTTTCAGCATTGCCTGAGGGCCTTGGCTCCACTTCTTCTGGTGCAGCGGTGTACGATGACCCGTCGCGGAAGGTGCTGCTCGACTGGTGGGTCCGGGACGGCGTGCGAATGCGATGGAAGTGGCAGGACTGTCCGGTCCACTAAGCACGGAGGCTCACACAAACGGTGGGTAATGGTGGAGTGCTAGACGGCTCCCTTCTGTTTCTTTTGATATAATCTCAGATCCTTGCATTCCGTTTGTCACTGCTCCGCGACTTCGCGATCATCGTCGTCCTCGTCGTCCTCGTCGTCCTCGTCGTCCTCGTCGTCCTCGTCGAAGTCGGAAGAGTCGTAAGAGTACAAGTCTTCATCGTCGTATTTATAGGCATCTTCAATGCCGGGCCTCGCGAGCACCCCGAACGTCTTCGACATGCCTTCGACAACGGCCGTATAGCGACAGTGCACGTCGTGGGCCACGCACTCCACCACCGGGACGCTCAGAAAGCTATGCCCAAACGGGAGCTGCCAAACATACAGTGAGCCTGATGAGCCGGTCCCACACCACAACACCACAGCGACACGCACCACGTACCATGCGGAAGCCGAAGGGCACTGAAGGTCCATCAACGCCAAGCATTAAAGTTGCGTCCCCTTCCTTGATCACGTCATACTGGGGCGCGGCCGCAAGGGCACACACGAACAGGATGACCCCAATACGAATCGCTTCGCTGGCGTGCGCTTCCTCCAGGTCGATCTTGTCACTCTGACCCGCCGGGAGCCCATACGTGCGTGCAACTTCGGCTAGGAATTTGAGTCCCCAGACAACGTCCGTCCCGTCCCGGACATGGCCACCCAAGATGGCACGCCACGCGTAGGGGTCGTTGGCGAGGCCCAGGTCAAAGCTGCACCCATAGGAGGCCAGCGCACATGTACGAGCTTGTGAGCAATCCCACGCACTGTGCAGCGAAAGGGGTGCAGTGCGCTGCAGCATACCGCTTGCCCAGAGATTTAGTCGAGGCCTGGGCTGCGAGCTCAAGCAGGCTTCGATCTGCAATCCAGCCTTCCTGGCTATTCAGCTTGAAGCTCAGCGTCAGATGGCCTTTCGCCCCTGCAGGACCCAGGGTTTTGAGTGTGAGTGAGAAGATGAACAGGCGATCTGGACTGATGGTGTGGTACGCACCAGGGACAGCAAGGTGGACCTTGGCATAGCAGCTGACGCTGGCCTCAATAATCTGCATCCTGCTGCATTCGCCTGTCACAGTCCACAGTCAGTCGGGTAACCGTTATTGTGGGGGTGGGATGACTGCTGCACCGGTTCCTCGAAGAATGTGAGGCAGCACTCGCTCCACATCACGGATCGTGGCTACTGATTCGGGTTTCTTCAGCGCCGCCACAATGTAGGCCCGTGGCAACTTCAACTGGTACCTCCAGGCGCTGACTGTTCCACACAACATGGGTTCAGACGCGCCTCGTTATTAGCTGATGAGTTGGGGTGGAGTGTGTACCCCAGTGGGACAGACGACTGAGGAACTTCCACGAGCATGATGGGTGGTTGAAGTCCAAACGGATTGATGGCGGTGCCAGGAGTGGCTCTTCGGTGAACAGGTGCAGGTCCTCCCTGTAGTGGTCAGTTTCGGGCCTTCATCGCAACACGCAACACGCAACACGCAACACGCAACACGCAACACGCAACACACAACACGCAACACGCAACACGCAACACACAACACGCAACACGCAACACGCACACACACACACACACACAGTGTCAACTCGACAGCGGCACATGGCACCAATATCAAGAGGTAAGGAGTACAGGTTTGGTGGTCTCGTTGTGGTGCCACATACAACAAAGAAGGTGGCCATCCTGTGAGCATGTTCAGTCAGCGACTGTCCAGCGAGGGGAGGTTGGCCAGTGGGTGTACTGTTTTGCGTCAAGGGGCAGACCCAGGGCTTTGGCAAGTTGAGTGAGTAAGTCTTTGTTCAGCACGTGGTGGCGCCCGTCGCCGTAACGGTAACGTGCAATTGCTGAAGGCCGTTGCGTGTTGTCAGTAGGAGATTCGTCAGGGTAAAAGCACATACAGAAAGATGAATAAGACGGCAAGCACCCTACCGATCTCTTGATGGTACCCAAAGAGCAGTGCAGGCTCTGTTGTGGTATCGCCAGCGCGGCGACAATAGGCCTGCGTCCTTACGATGCGGTCCTTGCGTCGGCCATATTCATTGGTCGGCAAGCCCAACACCCAGTACAGCTGCACCAAGCGGGACTCCCTGATGAGTGTGCCAGCCCAGCAGTAAAGCGAATAGTAAAAAGAATAATGGCGACGTACGATGTTGAGGATGAACACATCGTGACCTCCAGTCGCACCAGCTGTGGGGACCTTCACCTCCAAAATGCACGTGATCACCTCATCTGAAGTGACCTCTCGCTTGGCGTAACTTCTTACCACGATGTTCTGCCCAAACACGCAAGCAATCACAGTTGTTGCCCAATAACAAAGAAAAGCAGAGTAGCGCACAGGGTGGTGTTTGCTGGGTACCTCTCGGACGACACGCTTGACGGCGCTGTGTACTCGGGCGTCCTCGTATAAGTTCTCCCAGTTCAACTGCTCGGTTTGCAGCTGATGTTTCCGAGCGCTGATCTGCTGCGTCAACGCATCCAGCAGCACCTCGGCCTTGGTGGCCAGATCAAGCTCACCGCCGGCTTCCACAGCCAGGCCGCCTGGTTGGGTACTCTGGGTGCTCTCCTCCGGCAGGGCGAGGGCCGCGCGCAGATCCCGTCGGTCGATGTAGTCATCACAGTGGGCGAACGCTGCAGCAACAGTCAGCGTTGCAGAAACAACTAAGTGACCACGTGCGTTGTGGTGCGCAATGATTGCCCGCACTTACCGGCCTGCGGTTGGAGAGACACGGAAGCGACGGCGGACGCCACCAGCGGCACCAGCTCGAGCAGCACCACGCGGGCCACAGAGTGGTAGGCCAACACGGTGTCGCGTGCAGCGCGGCTCGTCCCTGCCAGCGCCAAGGCAGGATCCCAGTCCAGCCTGCATGGCCAAGCCATCAGACAAGCCATCAGCCGACGTGAAAGCTACAATTCAAAGAGGAAGAGAAGGGTACCACTGGCAAAGCTCAAAGAGGACGAGGTCGGGGAGGTCCAAGAGGTTGGTTACTGCGGCAATGTCGCCGTCGGCGCTTGCTGCTGCTTCCGTTTCTTCTTCTTCGTCCTCTTCTTCTTCTGAGTGAACGCGGGGCCGCTTGCTTGGGCGGGCGCCTTTCGTCGTGTCTGTACCCTCGTCGTTCGCCTCGGCCAGAACGCGCTTCTAGATGAGGATGTAGTGTAGAACTAAAGCTGTTAGAAAACGGAGGGGCGAGCCGCTCAGGCATCGTGACGCACCCTGCCTGTCCCGCTCCTCGAAGACGTGGACGACGGGGCTCGCGAATCTAGATCAGCGCTGGGGTGGGTTCGGCGGCCCTCACAGGTGTGGCAGGTGCACAAAGGCACCATGCCAAGATTGGCACAGTACTGTCGATAACACTGGGGGATGTGGGCAATCAGCGCCCCCCACGCTGTGTCCTCCCCACACATCGCGCATTTGAAGGTGCGGCGGCTCATCTTCGTGGGCCTCCGTGGCGATTCAAATCTTTGATTTATTTCTTTGTTTTCCTTTGTGGCGCTTCAAGGCTGTTGCTCGACGTGCTTGGAGTGCTGGTCGATGCAGATCTGCACGAGCTTCCTCTCGATGTCGGCATTCTCGTCCTTGGTCACGTGGATCTGTTCGCCCGCCTTGGTGAAGAGGATGAGCTGGCGCTGGTAGGACTGCAGCATATTGGCCACAACGAGCGACACGCCGTAGTTCTTCAACGCCGCCGTCGCCTTCTGCGCAAGGATCTCTGCATCGGTTTCCAACTGGTCGGCCCATTGTGAGTGATTGACGATGACGATGACGATGGCAATGGTGTCGCTCTGTAGCGTACCTTGAACGAGATCACGAAGGTGCTCGGCGCCCAGACGTTGGTGATGAGGTTGAGCACCTTGGGCACGTTGTACAGATGAATGGTCAGCCCCAACGGGTTGGAAGAGGATTGAATCTTGTGCTCGGTCTGTGGCCAGAAACAGAGCAGCACCCTGTGGGTGAGTACGAAGAAACCAAGCGCAGCGCGTGCAAGGCACCATTTCGCTGGCGGGGATGTAGAAGTCGGACACGGCGGCGGCCGAGTAGATGAGTCCCTTCTTGCCGCACTTGTTCAGCTCCGTGGCGATGAACTTGAGCAGGAAGAGGTACTCGTGCACGCTCACGAACCGCACCTGCGTGTACCAAGTGTCAACAACGCGAAATCAGGTGAGCTGTGGGCACTCCACGCTGCATGAATTCGTGATGGGGGTGACCTGACTCGGTGCGCACCCTTAACAAGCGGTTCTCCTTGCGAACAACGTTGAAAGCGGTGAGGATCGTGGCGACATCACGCTCCACTTGCTCATACTCGTGGAAGACTGCGTTACGTGCGGTACCGAATGGGTGAGTGCTTGCGACTACGCGAACATTCACTCACGCGAAGGCGAAGATCACGATGGCTGGTTCGTACCCTCGACACCGCCATTCTCGTTGACTGTGAGAAAGTCGATGAAGTCGCCCGTGGGGTGGCGCAGCTCGAAGTAGCGCGCGTAGGGCTGCAGCGAGTTCTTGCGGTTGAGGAACAGCACCGCGTAGCCCTGGCTCAGGAAGTACTCGGCGCTCGCCGCACCACGATTCCCGCCACTTCCGACCCGTCGCGCACCACGTAAGCCACCTACTCCTGAACACCTACGGAGAGGTGCGCTGGCGCTGGTACCTGAAGTTGTCGATGAAGCGCACGGTGTTCTTCTCCAGCGGCACGGTCGTCCCGCCGCTCTGGTGTCGAGAGCAAGGACCATGTCAGCCCCTCGAGCTTCCCCGCAAGGCACAAGAGAGGCCAACGTACGGTGACGAGGGCGACGCGGCGACCAGCAGCGATGTGGGTCTGCAGCCATTCGGTCACCGAGCGCTGCGTCTCGTCGAAACCAGCGGGCGGGGGCGTTTGCGCGAAGAACAGGTCTGGGTCCGCCGCTTCCAGCCCCTTGCGCACCTCTTCAGATAAATCTGTCGACTTCACACGCGGTCAGCCAGCCCATCTATTCATTAAAAAAAGCCCTTGACCTGATGGCCGTACTTGCATCTTCAACAGATTTCTTTTTCGTTAGGGTAAAAAAAGTCAAAAATAAATTTAAAATGAAAGAGAGGAATGATCGGTATGAATGCCGATCATTCCTTTCACATTAAGGTGGCTCTGCTCGTTATGGTGTTCGTGACTGGTCTTTTTGATCTTTGGGTCTGTGGTGATTTTGCAGTAGTTGTAGCTTTCTCTTCAACCGTTCAACAATGTCCACCGCTGGTAACGTCATCAAGTGCCGCGCTGCCATCGCCTGGGAGGCTGGCAAGGATCTGAGTACGCACCGATTCCTTCATAGATCTCGTACCCCGACAGATGAATAGAATCATTAATGAATAGAATCATTAATCTTATCGGCGAATGGATGCGCAGGCATCGAGGAGATCGAGGTGGCTCCCCCCAAGGCTGGTGAGGTCCGCGTCAAGATCGTCGCGTCGGGTGTGTGCCACACTGATGCCTACACGCTGAGCGGCAAGGACTCTGAGGGCATCTTCCCCGTCATCTTCGGCCACGAGGGCGGCGGTATCGTTGAGAGCGTGGGCGAGGGTGTCACCTCAGTACAGCCTGGTACAGCTCTTCCTCATCTCCCATCTTTTTCCCTCAGTCCGCCAAGCTCGAGCTTCGTCGTTCTAAGGCCTCCTTTTTGAACACGCGCAGGCGACCACGTCATCCCCCTCTATATCCCCGAGTGCCGCGAGTGCAAGTTCTGCACGTCGGGCAAGACCAACCTCTGCTCCAAGATTCGCGTCACCCAGGGCAAGGGCTTCATGCCCGACGGTACCTCGCGCTTCACCTGCAAGGGCCAGAGCATCTACCACTACATGGGCACCTCCACCTTCAGCGAGTACACCGTCATGCCCGAGATCGCCGTCGCCAAGATCCCCAAGGAGGCTCCCCTCGACAAGGTCTGCCTGCTCGGCTGCGGAATCACCACTGGTTCGTAGCCAACAACCACTCGCGCCCCCTGAAGGCCGCCTTTTTCTCACAAGCCACCGCCCGCAGGTTATGGTGCTGCCCTGAACACTGCCAAGGTCGAGGCTGGCTCGACTGTGGCCGTTTTCGGTCTGGGTGGTGTTGGCGTCTCCGTCCTTCAGGTAATGCCTGCGAGCCTTCACCGCGCGGTCGCGATAAGGATTGTCGCTCAGACGCTTCTCTCTTGGCTTTCTTCATTCTAGGGCGCCAAGGCTGCTGGTGCCAAGAGGATCATCGGTGTTGACATCAACGAGAGCAAGTACGATTTTGCCTACAAGATGGGCGCTACCGAGTGCATCAACCCCAAGAACTACGACAAGCCCATCCAGGATGTCATCGTCGAGCTCACTGACGGAGGCGTCGACTACAGCTTCGAGGCCATCGGTTCGTTTAGACCACCTTCACTCTACGCTCACCCGGTCATTGCGTCGCTGACGTAACGGTGGGCGCGTAACAGGTAACCCCATGACCATGAGGGCCGCGCTTGAGTGCTGCCACAAGGGCTGGGGTGTGAGCACCATCATCGGTGTCGCCGAGGCCGGCAAGACCATCGAGACCAGGCCCTTCCAGCTGGTCACCGGTCGCGTGTGGAAGGGTACCGCCTTCGGCGGTGTCAAGGGCCGCACTGAGCTGCCCGTCATCGTTGACAGGGTACGTGACGACATCCTTTTTTCATCCATGGTCATTCTCTGTGCTCTATCTTCTCACACCGCGGCGATTGTGTTGGTTGGTCGTACAAACAGTACCTGAAGGGTGAGCTCAAGGTGGACGAGTATGTCACCTTCACCTACCCCCTGGACCAGATCAACGAGGCCTTCCACGTCATGCACGAGGGCAAGAGCATCCGCTCCGTCATTCTCTTTTGAAACGCGGAAGCTGGCGACCTCGGGATTGGCAGTGCCCAGAGCACCGGTGCGAGCGTGCAGCAACCACCTCCGCGCCTTAGTGCCCACCTTTAGTTGACCTACGAATAGACGTATTTTTTAGACTGGCAACACCTCATCGACGCCGTGTTGTTGCTTCCTCTTTGCAAAGAGAGAGAGAGAGAGCTTAGTAGATGGCGAACGTTGACAAGAAGAAGACGCAAGTGATGCAGAGGCTCCGTGATGAAGCTGTCGCCGTTGGTTGCCGTTGGTGGCTGCGGGCTGCATATTTTTAAGTGACACTTACACCACGAGCCCTAGGACCGGACTTCTCCACGGCTGGCCAAGCTCGTCCTAGGAGCAATTCTAGCCAACAACCACAACACGACTTCTTTTCGGTGCTCGGCGAACCACAGAGAATAAGTCATCTTTGCATTTGCACCGCGGCCAAAGAGGAAATCGAAGCGTATTGAGGAATCGGACATTTGATTGACGAAGTTGATAGATGGAGGGGGGCAAGGTGGCCACGGGCACGACCCTCTGCGACGAGGAGGCTCGGTGCGGCAT
>LQHA01000228.1:0-14057 GCA_001567625.1 Acanthamoeba polyphaga | reverse complement strand
CTCGTCCGCGGCGCCCCTCCCAGGCCTCGGTCAGTTCGCCGAACCAGGAGTCGGCGCGGGGCGCGTGGTCCTCGTCCACCTCCGGCCCGGGCACGCCCGTCGGGTAGTACCCCACCGCCGACGCGACACGAACACCTTGGGCCGCTCCGCCTCGTTCATCTTTCCGATGGCCCCGCGCTGCGTGCGTGCGTGTGCGTCGAGCATAAGTTGCGTGTGCGGTGTGTGCAGTGTGTGCGGTGTGTGCGGTGTGTGCGGCATGTGTGTGGCGTGACTGTACGATGGCCTTGTTGGTGTTGATGCGCGAGTCCCAGACCTCTTGGCGGTAGGCCTGCGTCCAGAGCAGCTTGCCCATCAAGTTGGCGCCCTGCATTCATCGCACACGCACGACACGCACGACACGACACACGCCGAACACGCACAAAACCGCACACGATTCGTTCGGCTTCAGACCACATCGGCACAGCACCGCGGGGGGAAGGGCAGCGTACGGCGAGGTTGATGACAGCGTCGCATGGCGGCAGCCCGGCCTTCTCCACCTCTTCCCACGACACCGCGCCACTTGCCCCCTATGGCAATTCCATTAAAAAAAGATTAAAAAATATATTTACGCAATAAGGATAAATAAATGAATAAATGAAAAAATTATGGTGAATTTTATTATTTATTACATTAAAAAAACGTACAGTGCGGGAGATGAGGCGAAGGGAGTGGCCGCGGCTGGCGAGGTGGCGCGTGAGTGCGGACCCGATGAAGCCGGACCCACCACCCACCAGCACTCGTAGTCCTTCGCCCGTGCTCTTCTTCATCTTTTGATCTCAATCTTCAGTGCGCCTTTGCTCTTTGTTGTGTGTTTTGCTTGCTCCTGCCTGCCCCGTGTGTGCGTGTGTTGGTTTTGTATTGTGTGCGTGTGCGTGCGTGTTTTTTTGTGTGCGTTGTGATCACGCACGCTATTCACCGGCATTTCCTGGTCTGGTCCGGGAACAGTTCGTCTCTAAACCAGGAGGTGCGCAAAGGTGGGTGACATGGCCCAGGCCATGCTGTCGTCGGTCGCGGTGATGAGGCAGGTTCGTAGATCTGCTGCGGGGGCAGAGGCAGGAGCGCTGGGGCTGCGCAGGCGTGTTGCTGTCGTGTGGGGCTGGCCGTATGGCTGCTGCTGCTGCTGCGCGCTTGTTGCTCGTGATGACCAGGATGTGTTCCGCGTCGGGAAACTGGTCCGCGAGGTGACACCTCTTCTCGATCAGAGCCTTGATGTCGTCGCCGTAGCTGAGTGCATCGTCTCTCCGTGCCCCGATCTGAGCGTGCTTGGCGGTGTCGATGTAGATCAGCACCTCCTGCCCGCCGCCGCCGCCACGACAGGAGCTTAGTGAGCTGTGGGCACAATCTTTGGCAATCGACGCGGCGGGGAGCACCTTTTGGCCCAATGGATGAAGCTGCTCGTTGAGGAGACCATCCACAGCGTTGGGTCCCGACAGGAGGATCGCGTAGGGAGGACTGTGCGGCTGCAGCAGCTCAACGGTGGTGCCGTTCTGGAGGGCGATGGAAGTGGGCACCTTGCTTCTTTTGCCCCTGCGATCCGTGGCGGCCGCCTTCCACCACACGCCGACCGCAGGAGGCGAGAGGCGTCGCACTTTCGGTGCTTGCGCGAACCGCAGCGCGGTGAGGGACGGATCGCAGATGGTCCCGCAGAAGAGGTCGCGCGCCTCCACGTAGTTGCGCCTCCGCCGGCGAGCCCACTCGCTGGCCACGTTGTGCCGCAGGACGCGGTGCTCGAGGGCCAGCTGCTCGAAGCTCGAGGCATTGGGGTACAGGTGGGCGAGTACGCGCCTGGCTCAGGTGAATAGCTCTTCGTCGCGCAGGTGCTCGTGGCAGTCGCTTGTGGCCAGGAGCGCCGCTTGGGCCAACACAAAGGGGAGCTCCATCACCAGATCCTTCTGGGTGACGTTCCAGGTCGTGGCCCAGTGTTCCACACGGCCGGGTGGCGGAGGGCGCAAGTGCACAAGGCCAGCCTTCTCGAGGTCGGCCACGGTGACCCGTTGTGCACGCGGCGTGCCGAGCTTGGAGACGACCGACTTGCGCGTCACAGGAATGCCAGCAAGCGCCAGCAGGAGCCCGAACAAGGCAGAGTCCCCCTGCCTGCCCCAGCTGTCGAGGTTGAATGTCACCTCGACCTCCTTGATGAGGTTGTCGCTGATGCGGGCCAGGGAGGGGGACTCATAAGGCGAGCCCTCTTTCTTAAGCACACGCTCGAGACACTCGAGGGCGCGCACGTTGCCGCCGATGGTGGCGAGGAGGCGCTGGAACGGCTTGCCTCCCTTGTCGAGCCAGTCCTGCCCGCTCACCGCGCGCTGGTCCACTCGGAATGGGAACTGGAACGAGGCCACAAGTTTGCGGATGGGCTCGGGTGAGAGGGGCGACAGGAGGACGTTGACCGTCTTGGCGTCTGTCGGATCCAAGACCTCGGCCGCGTGGCGCGCCGCCGTGCCGGTTAGCGTGCCCAGAACGAAGAGCCCTCGGGCCTGGCTGATGGCACCCAGCAGCGCGCGGTTGAGGGCAGTCGACAGAGGCTCTTCGTGCAGATGGCCAACACCCCCACGGTAGGGGACCTTGACGTCGAACGCGGTCTGGATCTCGTCGATGGTGATGTGCAGGATCTCTGGAATGCGAGGCAATGAATCGATGGCGGTTGGCGCCGCCTTGTGCCGCTGAACGGCGCTGAGCACTTCCTCCAGCTCGAAGGTATCCCAGAGCGTGGGGTCCTCGGTCGCCTGTGACAGGAAAGCGCTGCGCACCCGGCGGTAGGACACGTGCGGTAGCCAGTACCGTTGCGCCAGGCGCAAGCCGAGGATGACCTCCGGTGGCCACTTGACCTCATAGTCGGCGAGTTCGTTCGTTGTGCCGTATGTCGAGCACAATGGTCTTGCTGTTTGAGAGTGCCACTTGCAGCGCTTTCGCATCGTCGTCAGCTGGCCTGGCCGAGGAGTGCAAGTCTGGGTACTTGGCCAAAAGACCCAGCAACTCAAGGTTGAAGCCGGTCTTGCCCACGCACTCGTGCCGTGGATGAAGCCTGTAGCCCAAACCTTCTTGTCGTTGAAGGAGCCATTACGAAACGCCAGCCAGCTTGGCTTGATCATGCCATCCCAGAGCGCTTTGACAGCGCCCATCCTGTCCTGTGCCTGGAAGGGGTAGCGAGTGGACGTTGGGGGTGTATCGAGGACTCGTGGTGGCGACCAGTTGCGGTTCATTGCCAGGTACTTCAAGTAGTCAGGTGAGTCATCTACAAGGTTGGGGAAGATCATGTTTTAGTCAAGTCAAAAAATGCGTCACAGAAGGTTATTAAGACTGTACTTGTTGATGAGAGATGCCTTTTGAGAGTCAGAGACCGTGCAAAGGAACGAGGCTGCCCTCTAGTTAGAATCCTACGCATCAGGTGCTGTGTGTTGAAGTACAGAGGTCTTTTCACTTGTGAAACGCTTTGGGGGGTAGAGTGCTGATATGGTAATTTCTGTGGGGTACCACACAAGAAACCTATATTTTCTTTTCTCGTGCACATGTGCCAGCTACACGAGGAAGAACTTGACGCCAGCCTCATCGCTCTGGTGGCCCGAGAAGACCTGTTGCGTTGGCGCAATGCTGTTACTGACCGTGGCATGCCTACCAAAGTTCAACACACGGAAAAGACGAAGGTGTGAGCGTACTTGACACTTGGCCTGCTTCTCCATCGCTTGCAGAGCCTTGAGCAGCACCTGCCCGTCGAGGTTGTGGAACTCTGAGGCAAGGGTCGCACCCAATGAATGATACGGTATTAGTATGAGTGGGAGAATGGGCACCGGTGGAAGCCGTGCATAGTACAATCGCACAACACGCACGCACACACTTCACCAACACAGGGAGAAGGGAGATGAACGAAACCTTCGCCTTCGGTGCTTTCCCCCTCTCGTAGCTCGTAGACGGTCATCACCGTGTCCGTCAGTCCGCTGTCGCACACCTGTTGTGATCAGCCGGTTCAGGTCAGAATGCGGTGAAGCCTTGGCATATAACGTGATGCCTGGGGCACATCGCTCTGTGATGCACTCTCTACCCACACATACCCATTTGTAGATGATTTCGCCCCACTGGGCGGGACTTCGCCACAGGACGGTGAACCGCCGCTTCTCCTTGTCCATCCATTCACCGTTTCCTGCGCGCCAAAGACATAACGAGTTGGCATCGCACAGCTTATTGCCGGGCCACCACCGTGTAGTGGTTGGGTCGGGTCGGGTCGTGTCGTGTGCGTGTCGTGTGTGTCGTGTCGTGTGTCATGAGTTGGTACCTTGCTTGGCCAGATCGTCGAGAATTGTGCGGATGTGTTCGGGCGCCAATCGTCCTGCAGGGTTAAGGCAAGTGAGCGGCGGAGACCGCACGTGGAGCGAGTGCGTGGGCTGAGCGAACGGTTGATGGCAGAGTTGACGAAGAGAGGCGAGCTCGCAGCTTCGTCGACGTCGAGCTGATACAACTTGAAGTGCCGCGTGAAGTCCAGTATGAGCTGGTGGTGGGTGGCAAGTTGGCGCAAGTGGCCGGTCCGTCAGTCATCTTGCACGTGCACGACACCAACACCGGTGCCAAGTGCACAGCGTACGTTCTGCCACATGGCCATCTGCTTCTTCCGTGTGTTCAGCACTGGCTGGACCCTGCTCGCAATCGAATGTTTTCGATTTGTACAAATGCCCAAGAAAACATGCTTCTTGATCGGCAAGGAAGGAGGGGCGTACGTGAAGAAGGGCGGACTGGAATAGAAGGGTGGAAACGTAAAGTCTCGGTAGGTGGCCTGCTGCATCGTTTCCGTATTAATTGAGTTTTATTTTGATTAAATGAGGTCCGATTTATTTTTTGCTTACGTCAGCAAGAAAAGCCAAAAGATTACAGATTAATTGAATTCGCGATTGGAAGAGAAAGATGCATTCGTTGTTGATGCGCGCCAATGCCATATTCTGCTACGCCTTGGTGGTGCTAGCGGTGCTCGTGGGGTGCAACATCGGCACATCCTACTTCATCCCCACGAATCCTGAAGTCCATTTCGCAGTGACATCGCTGCAGGTCTTCCAGCGGCATCCAACATTGCAGAACGATGTGTTGTCGTTGACGTTCGACCTCAAGGCCGACCTGTCGAGCCTCTTCCACTGGAACACCAAGCAGCTGTTCGTCTACGTCGCGGCCGAGTACGCCACTGAGCGCAACGCCGTCAATCAGATTGTGGTCTGGGATGACATCATTCGACGAGAGGAGGACGCCATCCTCGACTACACCGACACTCGAGTAGAGTACTACCTCGTCGATCAAGGCCACGCCCTCAGGTTCGCCCTCCCCTTTCTCTTTGTATAATCAATTCAATCATTTCAGCAATCCCTGCGATCACGACGTGCTGATTCTTCCTGCTGCGCGTTCTCTCTCAGGGGATCGAACGTCACGTTCTTCTTCGGCTGGGACCTGACGCCGATCTCGGGCCTCCTGCAGACTTCGAAGCTGGGCGAGCACGCCATCACCCTCCCCGTGGACTATCTCGTCAAGCCCCACCTCATCAAGGGACAGCCGCAGCAGTAAACAAAACAAGTGTACTCCAAGAGCCTTGGTTGATGGTGGGTGTGGGTATGGGTGGAGCGCGACTCACCCACAGGAGTACCGTATAAACAACCCATCACCATCTTCATCAGCTCGTTGTCGCCGTCGTGATGGTGATCGCCGGTACTGGCACTGATTCCTTCTTCGCTTTGCCGTCGCCCTCCTCCTCGGCCTCCTCTGGTCGACCCTCCTCTTCGTCTCCTTCGTTCGCGCTGCCCTTGCCGTGAGGTCGCCGCTTGGCCTTCGTCGTAGCGCTCAGCGGCTGATCGGCTTCGCCTTCTTCGCCTTCGCCTTCTCCTTCTTCTTCGCCATGGAGTGCCCTCGCTCGCTCAGCCTCGATCGCTTCATTGCGCTTGCGCTCGACTTCGAGCATCTGCAGGAACGCTTCGAGCCACTTACGCTCCTCGGCCGATGTAGCGGCGGCTGATGATGGTGACGATGATGACGATGATGATGAAGTGGCCTTTGAGGGCCTGTCGGTAGCGGGCCGTTGATGGTCATCGCCATCGAACGAGCGAGAGCGGTCCAGCTGGCGCCGCCGTTGGTCGAGGAACTGCTCCATGACCATCGCGATGGCCTGCTTCGAACACGACGCGCCGCTCGCCGCCAGCTCCTTCACAGTCACCCCCTAAATCGAACAAGATGGAGAAATCAAAAAAGATGAGCCGAAATCTCGAGGCTTGGCGAGTCAAGATGAACGCGTTGAAGAGATGAAGCGATGATGAATGAGACGAAAGATGCAAAAAGAGATCTTTGGGCTTACCTGGGGCAGCGATGTGATGCCGCGTCGGGCGAGCTCCTCCTTGGGCAGGAGGAACTTGACGGGCGTCGTCGATCGTCGCTGGGCCTTGTGCTGGAGGGCCAGGGCCGCGGTCCGCCGCGCCTTGACCTCGGCCTCGCGCTGGGCACGGTGCCGCGCCTCGACGTGGGCGTCGTAGTCGCACGCCTGCGGACACTCGTCCCGCATGATCTCCTCCAACCTCCTCACGATCTCCGTACACGCCGGCCGTTGCTCTGTTGGCCAGCACGCACACATGTCAGTCGCCCAGTCGTCGCACACACCACACAGCACGACACACGCGTGTGCGCACGGTGTCGACAAAAAATTGAACCTGGTTTCTGCGCCCAGCAGTCCTCGATGAGCCGGCGGTAGGCCGGGAGGCAGTCGTCGGGGATCGGCGGCCGAGCGCCCGACAGGACCTTGTCCTCGAGTCGGCTCATGAAGCGGATCTCGCCGAAGAAGGGCTTGCGCGTGAGGAGCTCCCACAGGATGACGCCGATCGAGTACACGTCGGCCTTCTCCGTGTAGATCTTGTTGGCCATCACCTCCGGCGCCAGCCACACTGTGGGCACCCAATGAATTGTTAGTTGTGTGCCGTGCGTGTCGTGCGTGTCGTGCGTGTCGTGTGTCGTGGTACCGGGACAGTCCACTCGTCGGCCGGCTGTGTGGTGCGCGGCGCTGAGGGAAACGCCAAAGTCGCACACCTTGGCCACCACCTCGGCCTCGGGCGACACGTCGGCCAACAGGATGTTGGGACTCTTCAGGTCGCGATGCATCACCGGCGGCGACGTCCCGTGCAGGTGCGCGCAGCCCTTGGCTGTTGCATAGCATTTTCATTTTAATTCACCATTTAAATGAATTGCAATTATAAAAGGATTACTTATATCCGTAAATAGGAATTAAATAATAATCATGATTTTGAATAAATAAAAATTTTGAATGTACCGATGTCTTTGGCGATCTTGAGGCGGAGGGACCAGTCCAGCGGCTTGGATTGGTCGTTGATGTACTCGAGGAGCGAGCCGGCGGCCACGTACTCGGTGACGATGCAGGCCGGCTCCGTGCAGAACCCGCGCATCGCCACCAGGTTGGGATGGGCCAGCCCACTGCCCACATTCCACACATTCATGTGAATAAAATATGAGGTGCAATGCAACGCCTCGGCCAATGGCGGTTTACCTCATGATCCACACCTCGTGGCGGAACTCCTCGTAGGTGAGCCGGCGCTGGTGGGCCTCGAATTCGGCGTCGCTGCTGCTGGAGCTCGTGCGTGTGTTGTAGGCGCTGCTGCTGCCGCTGCCGCTACTGCTGTAGTTGCTGTCGTCCGGCTTCTGCGAGAAGGCGTCGGCCCCGCCCGAGCGGAGCACCTTGATCGCCACCACGTCGCCCTTGTAGGTGCCCTTGTACACCGTCGCGAACCCGCCTAGGTCGCACCACATGACACACACGACACATACACGACACACACACGACACACACGACACACACGACACACACGACACACACATAGTGAGAAAGCAAAGACACGCAGACTTGGGCGGTGGGAGGGTGGTACCCTCGCCAATGGGTGGGTCGCGCTTCTCGAGTTCGCTGTAGGCAATCTTGTGGGAGTCGAGATGCGCCATGGCGAGATCTGGCGCCGCCGAATCCAGCCGCACCGCAGTCGGGGTGCAGCTCTTTCCCTCCTCTTTCATTTTCAACACCGCACGCAACACACGACACGCGCGCGTGTGCGCACACAAATAAGGAAACATTGCTCGCATTCACTCGCACAAGGGAGCTGGCGTACCGTTGAGAATGCAGTAGAGGAAGGCGTCGTTGGGCGTGATGGCCGCCTGCTGGCACTCCTCGAAGGCAAACACGTATGGCTCCCGATCCAGCCCTCCAAACACCATGCAGTGCGGACACGGCACCATCACACGCGCCTGGCGTGTGTCGTGTGTGTGTGTCATGTCGTGTCATGTGTGTGCATGTCGTGTCATGTGTGTGCGTGTCGTGTCGTGTCGTGTCGTGTCGTGTGTCGCGCGTGTCATCATGCGTGTCGTGTCATCGGGAGAGAGGGGGGGACGCGTACGCTGAGGCTGTACCACTCTTTGACGAGTGAGTCCACGGCGGCAAAGACGAGCCAGGACAGGTTGGACATCTGCTCGCCGCGCAGCTCCGTGCGCACCAGGATCCGGAGCTGGCACGACTGGGGCTCCAGCTCGACCAGTATACGCTCCCTGGCCATCCGCACGAGCATGCCGTAGCGCCACAGCAGTTGAGCCGCGACGGGGAAGCCCAGCATGCGGATCATCAGGCGGCCCATGAATCCCTGTGACGTCACACATTCATCATCAATCTAGAAATTTCTCAAACGTTATAGTTTCCTCGTGTGTGTGGCGGACCTTGGGGACGAAGTCAAAGCGGTACAGCCGACCGAAGACCTGCTCCTGTGCGCCTGCGGTTTTGGGTTAATACGCAGCCCGAACCGTCGCATGCGTGCGGTACGCGATGTGCGACGTACGAATGCGGGAGGGCCACAGCTGCTGCAGCTTGGCTGGCCGGTCGGGGGGCAGGAGCGACAGTACAAGCAACGAAGTCTTCTGCACATCGTCTCCTTCAATGAACCCTGTAGGGGTAGGGGTGCGAACCATCGGTATACCGATCGTCAGCACTGGATTGACACGGCACACAACGCGATACGTTGTTGATGGGAAGTACCAAGCTTGTGCGCGTAGTGCTGAACGGGGAAGATGATCTCGAAGCGCTCGAGCAGCGACAGCAGGAACTCGTGTAGCTCCGGCGGATACGCCGGCGGCTTCCAGATCTGCGCCAGCGCCGAGTGGGCGATCAGCCCGTCCCTGCGCCATACCACGCACAAATAAATACGAATTTCAAGAAAAAAAGAACAACGACGAACCGACAGTAGTTGTGTTTTGTCGACACCACAGTCGACATCACGTCCATCAGCCACTGCGGATCCAGAATCACCACGTCCCGCAGCTGCGTACGGCACACACGACACACACGACACACGACACGCACACGCACACACAGACGACACACACACACACACACACACACAGACGATACACGACACATACGACACACAGGGAATTAAGAAGCATTATCACGGCGCATGGACCAAGGTGCGTACCTTGTGCTCGTCGCCAAAGTGGACGAGGGCGCCCAAGTTGTGGAGCAGCGCGGTCGCGGTGCGCAGGTCGTCGCCGTTCTTGTCGACGTCGATCGCGCACAGCCGCGCCAGTTCGCTGTACTCGTGCCACGTCAGCACGGGCGGGGTCTTGGCCTTGGCCTGTTCGGCCACGAGCCTCTCGAGGTGGAGGTAGCTCGAGGGCAGCGCGCGGCCGATGTAGTCCTGCTTGGCCACCACCGAGCGAATGCTGTCGACCAGCGCGTCCATGTTCTTGCCGGTCACGGGGCTCACGAAGTGGATGCCCGCCACGTTGGGGTACTTCTTCCTCACCGTCGCCTTCAACCTGCGGCGACCAAGAGAATGTTGGGGAATGCACACACCACCACCTCACACACATCATCGCACACGCGCGCACACGAATCGTACGTCGCTTTGGTGGTGGAGAGGAACTGTTCGGTGCAGTGCTCGTTCTCGGCGTGGGTGCCGATGATGAGCACCGGCGAGTCCTTCGTCGCCGCTTTCACCGATTGTAGCCTGCACCGGCCTCCAAGTTAATTAATAAAGAAAAAAAAAGACCTAAACAAGGGGTGCTTACCAATATTCGACGCGCGACTGGACGAGCGACAGGAGATTGAAGACGACGAGGAACAGGGAACGCTCGGAGAGGAAGAACTGGTGGGTGGCGTAGTAGATCTCCTGGCCTATTTCACTCGTGTGAGTGTCCGATGCGCACGCACACGACAAGGGGAGTCATTACCTGCAAAATCCCAGGCCGAGAGATCGACCGCCGGCGCATCGTCGCCCCATTCGGAGTCCATGGGCAGGCTCCACCCGTTGATGTCGATCCCGTCCGTCGACAACGGCGCCGTGTGGGTGGCTGCACAACGTTGCACACGCGCAAGTGGCGCGCGGACGTGAGATCAGACGATGTGAACAGATCGTGGGCAACAGGCTGGCATGCGTACGGCTGATTTCGTCCTCGCGTTTGACGACTCTGGACACGCCCTTGACCTTTTGGCCGGTCCTCTGCAGCGCACGAAGCAGCGACGTTTTCCTGTGTGTTGTGTGTGTCGTGTGTGTCGTTCGGGTCGTGTGCGTGCGGTCAGTGTGTGCGATTTGCAGCGTAGGGGGCAAGTGGAACAGAGTGTACCCGACGTTCTCCTGGCCGACGAACATCAGCTTGAGTCGGTAGCACGGCTTTTGGCCCCTCAGCAGCTGGCCCAGATACGCCACGATGCTGCCCGAACCCAACACCACCACCTCGGGCGGCGGCGATCTGCATCGCCACACCAACAAGGTCAGCCGCACACGCACACGCACACACACACGCACACACACACGCACACGCACACGCACACGCACACGCACACGCACACGCACACGCACACGCACGACACACGTGACACGACACATGGGGAGGCTAGTTACCGGAGCCGGCCCTGTTGGGTGCCGACGTCGAGCGCTCGAGCTGCGTGAGATTGCCGAGCTGGGCGGGCAGCTCCTCGATCGAGTTGTCGTCGAGCGTCAGCACGCGGAGGCGCGTGAGCTTGGCCAGCTCGCTGGGGACGGCGTCGAGCCGGTTGTGGTCGAGGTGGAGCTCCTCGAGCGTGCGCGCCATGCGCCCGAGGTCGTCGGCGGGCAGCGTCGACAGCTGATTGTGCGACAGCCACAGCCGCTCTATGTTCGACCACTTCACGAACCAGCCCGGCGGGACGGCGATGAGGCCGTTGTGGCTGAGGTCGAGTCGTCTGAGGGTTGTGAGCCCACCCAGGTCCGTCAATCGGAGCTTGCCCTCGCCTAAATGATATTAGAATGATTATTAGCCAAAAAGGTGTGGTCAATTAGAGTCAACGCTCAGAGTCAAAAACGGTCAAACGCTTACCACCGTGTGACTTGGCCTTGACTTCATGGTGGTCCGAGAAGCAATTCCTGTGCGTGTGCGATGTGTGGTGAGTGCGCGCTAAAGGACACACACACAGAGAGAGAGAGAGAGAGGACGAACCGGAGATAGAGCTCGTGCAGGTTGGGCAGTTGCGCGATGGTTCGAGGGAGGACCGACAGCTGCGGGTTGTCGGTCATGGAGAGCACGCGCAGATGGACGCAGCCGGCGATGCCCTCGGGCAGGCATGAGAGGGCGTTGTGCGAGAGGTCGAGCTCCTCGAGCAAGGGCAGCGACGAAAAGAAGCCGGGCGGCAGGGCGGTCAGCTTGTTGCCGGCCAAATTGAGCGAAGTGAGCGACGACAATCGCAGCACGGGCTCTGGGATCGTCCGTTCACCTATTCGCCAAAAAAACCTCAGCACACGCACGACTCGCACACACGACACAACACGACACACACTAGCGTACCGAGGTCGTTAGTGAGATTGTTGTGAGCGACGTTGAGCACATGGAGGTTGGCGAGCAAGGCCAGGTGCCTGGGCAGCCGTTCGATGACGTTGTGCGCCAGGTTGAGCTCGGTCAGGCTACGCGGCAGTCGGCCGACACCCTCGCCTTCATCTTCACCGGCACCATTGGAGTCGGCGTCGTCGCTGCCGCGCGGGAGGTCGACAAAGGCGGCCATGAGGTTGTGGGAGAGGTCGAGCGACTTGAGGCCCGGCGGAAGGCGGTGCAGGCAGGCCGACACCGAAGAGATGAAGTTGTGGGCCAGGCCGAGCCCGGTGAGCGGTTGGCCCGCGGCGGCTGTGACATCGTCGATCGGCACTCGGTACAGTGCCGAGCGGTTCAGTCGCAACGTCGCCTCATCGCCGGCGGACCGCTCCAGCTTCTTCTTGTCAACTCGCGCATTGGCCGCCCAACGCAGGTAGTACTCTGTTGTGTGTCGCACCACGCACGAAAAATTAGGTCCGTAACTCCTGTTAGCGCCACAAGAGCTGAATGTGGCAAAGGTTGGGCGAACCGGTCCACAGCGTCACTGGGGCAGGGTCGGCGAGGGCGAGTGGCGCGTTGTTGCGCGGGTCGTAGGCCGCCTGGGCAAATTCGTCCCTGTGGGCCATGACGTAGGCCCACACCGTGACGGTCTTCTGCAGCTTGCCTGCGGTGCGGTGTGTTAGGCACCCCCAATGTACCACCGCACACGCACACGCACACGCACACGCACAAGCACACGCAACACCACACACGCACACGCACACGCACGACAGAACGCACAAGACGAAGCATCTCGGTACCTTTGACACGATCGCGCTGGGTGTTGGCAAGGAAGGAGCTGAAGCGACCGCTGTAGACCGAATCGAGCAGGAACGTGAGCAGCGACGGACCGAATTCAAACTCGGTCGGCCAGAGCGTCCACAGCTGCCACACTAATTGCACACAAAAAAGTGCGTGTCGCGTTGTGATGCGCGTGAGTCATATTGGAATGAATGAGAAGAATGTCGTATGGCTCTCGGGCCGCGCGAGAGTGTACCAGCGTCGATGAACTGAACGAACAGGGCCGAGTATTGTTTGGACAGGTACTTGTTCTTGTTGCCCTGGCCCCACTCGAATTCTGTCGTTCTCGACCCCGAGAAGTCAGCCAGCACACGCCGAAGCCAAAGAGCGAAGAAAGCGAAAGAAAAAGAAAGAAGAGCGAAGGCTAAAGCGCGAACCAAAGGCCATCCACTCCTTCTCGACGAGCATACAGAACCCTTCGATGGTCCTAAAGTGTTTGTCGACGCATATCTGTTGTGGAATATTAGTGGCGTTGTCCAAGTTGTTGGTTTGTGTGTGTGTGTGTGTGTGTGTGTGTGTGTAGCGTCGTACCTGGGCGAGGCTCACCACCTGCGGTACGGACTCACCCCCGTCGCGGTTGGTAACCACCACCTGGAAGGAAAGCCCCGTGAGCGCCATCGCGCCATCGCGTGTGTTTTGTGCGCCGATGTCGTGTGAATAGTGGTGGTACCGGGATGCCGAGTAGCAATTGTTTGACAACGTTGGCCGTGGCCGCCAACAGACGACGAAGGCCGGTGAGCCACAGGGTGGTGTCCACCGAGCGTCGCCACTCCTGCTCCCGGCCTTCTCCGCCGTCTGCTGACGACGACGACGAGAACAGCCGCGCGTCAAAGTCGACACCAGATCGCTCCAGCTTGCCCAGGCTCTCGTCCACCGCCGCCGGCGACATCAGCGCCGCCTTGCGCATTCGTATTCGCTTGCCGTCACTAAGTTCGATCGTTTTGCCCTCGCGCTCTGCACACGCGACACACGGGTGAAAAACGAGCGAAGCGATGCGAGCGCGATTTGTGCACGATGGAGTACCGGGCTCGCCGCTGCTGCTGGCCTTTTTCCGGCTGCCGGCGGTGTTGAAGACGTGGACCTCGTCGGTGCGCGGGTGCAGAAGCAGCACGTGCTGGAGCATGTAGAGCGGCTTGCCCTCCTCCTCCTTGAGCCCGCCGGCCATCCACAGACTGTCGGTGTCGGCCAGGCCGCCCGAGCCCTGGTCCTCGTCGACCAGCGACCGGGAACGCGCGGTAGAGCGGCTTGCCCTCCTCCTCCTTGAGCCCGCCGGCCATCCACAGACTGTCGGTGTCGGCCAGGCCGCCCGAGCCCTGGTCCTCGTCGACCAGCGA
>LQHA01000227.1:0-14074 GCA_001567625.1 Acanthamoeba polyphaga | reverse complement strand
GTGCGTGTCGATGTCGTGTCGTGTCGTGTCGTGTCGTGTCGTGTGCGTGTCGATGTCGTGTCGTGTCGTGTCGTGTCGTGTCGTGTGCGGTGCTGATGGGTGGTGCAGATATTGGACTGTTGCTGGGCCGCAAGGAGGATGGCTCGGGAAGCGGAGGAGGCGACAACCTGGGGCTCATCATCGGGGTGGCGGTCGCGGTGCCGGTGGCCGTCGTGTTCGTTGTGGTCGTCATCGTCGTGGCCCTGGTCGTCATCCGCATCAAGCTCAGGGCCGGCCTGAACAGCAGCGGGGTGGTGAGCTTCCACAACGACAACGCCGACGACCTCCTCTAACCAAACTCAATCTTCGTCCGCGCTAGAACGAGCAATGTACACTAGTGGGTGGTGCGTGTTGTTACATTTTTTTGTTACAAGGCCTCAGCGGACATGGAGCGTGAGTTGCTGTGGCTGCTGGGGGATGAAGTGGACTTGGAGAAGGAGTGGTTGACAGGCCGCACCACTTTGTGTGGCGCGTGGCTCCTCACCCCGTTCTTGATCACTGACATTGGTCGCCGCCAGTTCTCAAACAGCACGCGCCAGAAGGTGAACGTTTCCTGCAATGGTGCCATGGTGGGTTGACGGTGGAACGACGTGGTGCGGTGTCTGGGTTTGCTAAAGTGTGTGAGAGGGGGACGAACCTTGGAGAGGCCCAGGCAGCAAAAGATGATGATGCCCTGACCGCCCACAGCAAACGCCTCCAAATACCTGTCACCCGTGAGGCAAGAGTCAACGAGGGTTGAGTGTTGGTGTTACATGAACGAAGCTCAAACACTGGGCACGCACCAGGCGCCCTTGTTAATTCCAACGGAGAGCGGGCACTCGTCGCCCGTCGTGGCGCTGCAGGTTATCTGATCCTCCACCGCGTCTTCGATCGAACTCTGAATGGGTGGCGGTTTGAATTTGTTTGATACTCATTGGCTGGCGGGCACAAAGTCGTCAATGGCGGGTAGGGTACCTTGACAGCTTCGAGGTAGATGCGGTAGCCGATGACGTAGGCGTAGACGAGCCAGTAGCCCAATATGAGCAGCGACAACCGGATCACCTGCTCCATCGAGATCTTCGTCTGATCCTTCAGCTGCGATCGTATCTGGTGTGTGTCGCGTGTCGTGTGTCGCGTGCGCGTGTCACAGTGTCACGCGGTGAGCTCCTATTCGCAACAATCAACGTGTCCGGGAGGTGAGGCACCCGCAAGACTTTGATGATGACGATCGTCATCAGGGTGGTGCCCACGCACAGATTCACAAACACTGTTTTGGTGCACCAGCGTCGACTGTGTTAGTGAGCCCAGGCCATGTGCTAGCAGGTGGGCGGGCGTACCGGGTGCGTAGAATACGCCAAAGTCCCAGGGACGGGACACGAAGCAATTGTGGCTCCCCACCTGACCGTCGAACTGCTGGGCGCCCAGGGCGATGGTCACGAAGAACGCGGGCATGCCCCAGCCGACCACGTGCGACGCTATGTGGAGCTTTGATGGTCGAATAAAGTAATAATATAATATTAATAGAGAATAAAATATAAAGTAATTAATAATTAATAATTAAATGAAGACGCGTACCGCCTGCTTGACGCCAACCGAGGAAAGCTGGATTACGATGAACTGGAAGACGGTGAACGTGAGCATGACCCACCAGAAGCTGCCCGCCAGCCCGCCGTACATGACCATCATTCCTGTTTCTCGTTCACGGATCTGCGTCAGCCAGGGCCTCAACCAAGCTCCGCACCGCCAGGAGATATGCGAAGTGGCGGACCTTGCAGAACGCACACGACCCCCTGGCCGTCGTTGTCTCGCGCGCCGTCGAAACTCTGCAACACTGGGGTGTCGTCCCACGTGCAATAGGTGCGCTCGGGTCCTTGATGATGTGTTGGTAAAAAGCGACCAATGATGAGCGAATGGGCTTGTGCGTGAGCCAATCAGCTTTCCACCGAAGAAGAAAAGATTGATCGTACCACCCACCAATACGGCGAGGTCGATGCCGGTGGTGCAGATAATGGACGACACGCAGAGCCACAACTGATACGACGTCGGGAATCGTCGCTTGCGCGGGTTGAGCGAGTAGGTCACGATCAAGAACAGAATCATGCTGAACGACAAGACTGGAGAGAAGTGGCGGTCAGCGTGTGCGTGTGCGTGTGCGTGTGCGTGTGCATGTGCGTGTGCGTGTGCGTGTGCAAGTGTGCGGTGGTGCGTGTGCGTACTGCCCAGCGAAATGCTGATTCCCTCCGATGCGCGCCAGTCGCTCGAGTCGAACATGGGGTCGGGACAGGGGTACACGCAGATCTGCTCGTCGGCGGTCAACGAGACCGAGGGATCGGCCACGCTCCCGTGCGGGTTGAACTTGAGCGGGTGCGGGCAGTCCGCTTGACTGTAGGGCACCACTGCGCACGACACACGACACACGACACCCACGAAGTGTTCATACTGTGTGTGGAGGGAAGGAAGCGCAGAGGCTGGACCATACCGGTGTCGGGCGAGGCGTCGTTGCAGTCGACGGTCGGGAGCGTACTGCAGTTGGGCACCAGGCCGGCTTGGTCCTGCGACTCGAGGAAGGCTGAGCAGGTCGTAACCATCTCTTCGCACACGCTGCGACAGGGCGGAAAGTCTGCGCTTCACCTAGTGAGCACAGAGAAGTCGGTGGGTGTGTGCGTGTGTGCGTGTGTGCGTGTGTGCGTTCGTGTGTGTGCGTGTGCGGCCATACAGGGGAATGTGTTGCTCCCTGGGTCGAATTGGCAGCTGACAAAGCCGCTCAGACACGAGAGCCGCAGTGCTGCGTTGCGACACGCCGGCGGCACAAAGGCGCCGAACAGCTTGGTCGATTCTGCCGTCGCTGCGTCCACCTGCACCCGCAGCCACACCCCGAAACCTCGTCACCAAGCGATCCGCCACCAACCGATCGGTTGTTGATGTGCAATCAAAAAAGGGGAACACCACTTTCCCAACCCCTGCTGTGGGTGCTTTCTCCTTCCCACTACCTGCTTTTTATTTTGTTATTTCATAATTAAAAAAATAAAATGATTATTCGGTAAATGGTAAGGGCAATTCTAGTTCGCGACCAATGCGCTCCGGCTTTGTGGAAGATGAAGGGGATGATGACGAAGGAAAGGGGAAGGAGGACAGCAGTACCTGGTCATAGGACTGGCTGGGCAGGAGCAGGACTGACGGGTAGGCGACGAGGCTGTCGCACTTGTGGCCCGTGCGTGGTGCCCCAGTAAAAGGTACGCAGGACTGGGCCCGTGCCCCGGCAGCCAGTACCACTGCAACCACCAGCACTGCTGTAATCCTGTGGCGGGCACCAAGGCCGTCATGGGCTGCCATGATGGGCATCATCAACCGAGGAAGAGGAAGAGGCTCCTCGCTACAGACAAAGTTCAAGAAGAAAGGAGTACGGTTGGGCGGATCCCAGGTAAGGTGGTGATATTGCAATCAGGGCGAAGATGGCGGCGGATACGCAGTTATTTCTGTACACTCACTTCATTTGCTTGTCCTGTCGGTGATTGGGTGGCGAGAGCAAGCGCCTTGATCATAGGACGATCGATGCCCGCCAGCTTGGCTTACCAATGGCGGTGGTAGTAGCGGCCGTCATCGGAGCTAGAGTCGTCGTCAGAGCTGGAGTCATCGTTGTAGTCTGCGGAAACTTCATCATAGCTATCGGACTGGCCTTGTTGGCCGAGCACGGCGCGGATGTGGTTGGCGGCGCTGGCGCTGCCCTCGGCGACGTTCAGCAGGACGCGCATCAGTTCCTCCTTGGAGAGTGGTTGCAGGAGTTCGGCCAGGGTGGAGCGACTGGGAAAAGAGCCTGTGTGCGGTGATGACGGCGGCCGTGAGAAGTTAAGTTGTCTGTACTTCTTGAGAGGTCGTTGCGAGCGCGTACCGGGTGAGTGTGCCCAGAGCAGGAGAACGGCCCCGACGTGCTTGCACGGACTGCCCCAATCTGGGCACGTGCACTGCCAACGCATCAGCCGGCTCATGTCTTCGTCTCCGGTCACTGTGCGCAGCCAAAGCCACGTGCCAAGCGCGATCCAGCTAATGAATGAGTGCTTACGCATACGCACCACCGCACACGCACGCGCACGCGCACGCACACGCACACGCACGCGTACCAGCACTGAGGGTGCGGGGTTGAACGGTGATCGTGATGCGGTAGTGGGATCGCTCCCTCCCCTGCACTCGGGCTTCGAGCTTGAGGCCCTCGCGGGAGCGCTGGTCGATTTCTTGATTGGCAAAGATTCCCCTGGCGCGCTCGTACCGCGCCTTGTCGTGAGCTAGAAGCCGCTTTGCTGCGCTGGGGCTGATGCACGGCGGTCTGGCGGCATCGATGGAAGCGCTCGACTCGTTCGACTCGCTCGATTCCTCATCTTCAGAATTGAGAATGATTACCTCGTGCTTTGGTCGTTTTGCCGCCCTTTCGCTTTCCGCCTCATTGATTTCGCTTCCTCCCTCTAGCTTGATTTCGGTTGTGATGACCGCGGTGTGCGTTGCCTCCTCGCTCATGCTCTACCAATCTGCTATGGTCTATCGCTCGTCGTCGTGCCGCTCGGCTCTCATCTTTTGATACGTTTATTCGGTAGTGTCAGTCGAAATTTAGGTGGCGGACCAGTCCTTTGGGGCAGGAAGGCTCTCTTGGCGAAAGGTGCGCTGACAGCAAGACAAGGAGCAACTGCGGGTAACTGGACCTGGAGTGGCGAAAGGTGCTCGACCAACAGGTCTTTTGCGTTCGGCCGTTGCAAGCCCGGGCTGGCCCGCAGCAACTGTGACTGGCGCGAAAAAAGCCCACGGAGCATTACTTTGGTCCGATAACTGTGCGAGAACTGACCATCGGACGCGCGCCCTTTCGGCACGTAAAGTGAAAGGCGAGGTAAAGAAGCGTGAAGCAAGGCAAGCCGACCAGCATAGGACCAACGCCCTCACGCTCTCCATTTCTTCCTTTCTCTTCCGTGCCGGCCGGAGCTCACTCCCCTTCCTAGCCAGGTACACTCCCACTAGTCACTAGTTCGTCTTCTGAGCGCAGCGCTGCGCTTCGGCGAGGTGAGAAGAGCTCTCTGACACAGGTCGACCCTGCAGTCCTTTTTCTTTTTGTTGGCTGCAGCTATGGCGTTTCCCGTGTTCGCCGTTGTGGGCATTCCGGTTATCTTCGTTCTGGGCTTCGCCGGGGCGCTTCTTCCCTCACTCGTCTCTTTCTTCTTTCCCTCGTACGGCATCACTCGACGAATCTACTTCTCTTTCTTCAACGGCCTTGCCGCGGGTCTCATTCTCGCCGTCGGTACGTGCCGACCACGCTCCGTTGAGGCTCGTCCTGCCTTGTGCCTTACCTTACCCACGAACTGCGTGCACGGTGCGGCCGCAGGCTTTGTACATTCAATTCCCGACTCGTTCGAATCGTTCGACGAGGTGATGGAGCACTCTGATGCCTCAGAGATGACGCGAGACTACGCGTGGCCGGCCTGGGTCGCGATGATGGGCGTCATCATCTGCTTCTCAGTTGAGGAGTTTGTCGATTTTCTCGCAGCCCACTTCGGTGTGGCGCACGCCCACTCGCACGCGCACTCGCACAAGAAAGGCGAACCAGCTCTCGTGGACGACGAAGACGAAGACGACGACGACGTTGAGGCAAAGAGAGAGCTCGCTGATGAGCCAACAGACGAAGAGGTGCAGAACTCTACGTCTAACAAGACCAAGAAACAGAAGACCTCAAAGGACCACACCCCTGGAACACGACGAACGGTGAAGATGCTTGTCCTCTTCTTCGGCCTCCTGTTCCATGTACGTCGTGCTTCCACAACCGCACCACTCTGGGTATCTCACACTTTCTTGTGTCGTCTCGTACAGAACATTTTCGTGGGTCTGGCTCTGGGCACGGCCGATAATGACCACGCTCTGTTCATCGCCATTATCTTCCACCAGTTCTTCGAGGGCCTCGGGCTCGGATCCCGCGTGGCCGACGTCAACATGCGAAAGATCTTGTCGGTGCTGTTGATCGACTTCGTGTTCGCGGCGTCGGCGCCGGTGGGCATCGGCATCGGACTAGGCGTCAAGACCGCCCTTGAGGACGGCTCGATGACCTACAGCACAGTCGACGGCACCTTCCAGGCACTTGCTCCTGAAATGCTTCGCATTCTCCTGGTCTCTCCACGATTTACTAATTCCTTCACCACGCCGTAGGCACTCTCGGGTGGCATTCTGGTCTACGTTGCTATTGCGCACATGATCCGCGCCTACCACGACACCCACGCCGAAAGCAAGTCTCTGGACTGGCACCGGTACGTAAAATGTGCCCTTTTTCTCCCATCAATCATGAGGAATGATGACCCAGGCACCTTTTGTCCTGACTGCTTCACTCTCTCTCTCTCTCTACGGCAGGCTGTCGTCGTACGTGGGCCTTCTGTTTGGCGCTACGGTCATGTCGGTCATTGGTGTTTGGGCCTGACTCATCAGCTCATTTCTGTCGACAAACAAAAGAAATGGCCGAGAAATCGCAATTTGTTTTTGGTTCTCTGTAACAAACTGCCGCAGCGCACCCGCAGCGCAGACCATAAAGCATCTATCTCACAAGACCACACGAAAAGAGGGCCATTGTAGGCATCAGCCACTACGGCCAAAGGAGAAGACCAGTGCACTAGAAGCAACCAAAAAAATCGCATCGAATCGAGACTATGTCTCAGACCACAAAGCGAGGAGGGGGCGGGGGCGCCGAAGCGGCTAGAGGCCGTGGAGCAGGAGCAGGCAGGGGCGGAGGTGGAAGAGGCGAAGGGGGAGGCCGTGGTGCCGCGAGAGGAGGCGGCGCTGGAGGACCAGTAGGAGGGAGAGGCGAGGCCAGAGGCGGAAGGGGAGGGGGCCGGGGCGCAGAATCTGCTCGAGGCAGTGGAGCAGGAGCAGGCAGAGGCGGAGGTGGAAGAAGTGCACCTCCAGCACCCGCGGGGGTGCCCGCGCCAGCCCCTGCCGCCGGCGGAAGAGGACAGCGTGGCGGCAGAGGGCGCGGTGCCGCTGCTCCTGCGCCGGTGCCGTGGGGAGGGGAAGCGCCGGCCACGCTGCGCGTGACCCCGGAGCAAGCCAAGGAGCAGGAGCTGCTGGCCGCCGCGGAAGCCGAGCGCGAGCAGGAGCAAGTCCGAGAGGAGCGCAGGGAGGCCGCCATCGTGGCCGCGCAGGATATCGCCCCGCGCCAGCGTACCGAGCGTATGCCTGCACGACACAACACGACGCGACACACACGATGACAGCGGCGCGCTGACTCGTGTCATTTTTGGGGAGCAGGGCGCACGCCGGACAGCGAGGTCAAAAACGTCGTCTCCAGGCCAGCCACTTCGGGGCGCAGGTTCGGTCGCCAGACCACGGTCACGTGCAACCACTTCCCCTTCAACATCCGCGCCACGCCCATCTTCCAATACACAGTCGAGTTCAAGGTTCTTTCTTTTCTTTTCTTGATTCGTCGCTTCGGCATCTGCGCGTTGGCTGCCTGAGCTCATCTTTCTTTTCCCAACCAACAGCCCGAAGTTGAGAGCAAGGGGGCTCGGTTCCGTTTGCTGGACCAGCTCAAGGACGAGCTCGGTGTCTCCTACATATTCGACGGTGTGATGCTGTTCCTGACCAAGCACGTGGGCGACATCGAGCTGCAGGCCAGGGCCCGAGACGATTCAATCGTCCGCGTCATCCTCAACCTCACCAAAAAGCTCGATCACCCCACGCTTCAAGTGTCCAACCTCATGTTCATCAAGGCACGTGCATTTCCTCTACACGCTATGGCGCGATCGAAGATGATAACACACACACACACACACATTCGCACGCACGCAGATTTTGCGCATGCTGAAGCTCAAGCCGATCGGCCGCCAGCACTTTGATCCCACGAGGCCCATTGAGGTCCCGCAGCACAAGATCCAACTGTGGCCGGGGTACTTCACGTCGATCAGCACCAACCAAAAGGGCATCATGCTGATCGCCGACGTCGCACACAAGGTCCTTCGCACAGGTAACCAACTTCATACGTCGCTCACGTAACACACTTGCTTTATGGCTCACCCGCGTCAAACAACAAAACTTACAACTGCAGACACCGTGTTGGATTTCTTGAGCGAGGCAAAAGCCACCAGGAGACAGGCGTTCCGTCCGTACGCGATGGAGCAGCTCGTGGGCACCATTGTCATCACCAGGTACAAACTCTTTCTCTTCTTCTTCGTCGTCGGCGCAGGTTCTCACACAAGTGCTGCGCACAGGTACAACAATCGCACGTACCGCATCGACGACATCGATTGGAACAAGACCCCGTGCAGCAAGTTTACCAAGAGGACCGGTGAGCAGATCTCGTACATCGACTACTACAGAAACACGTACAGTCGCGATATGATCACTGAGCTGGACCAGGTGCCTGTCCGCGATCCTCCGATTCTCCTCCTGCTCCTTCCCTTTGTCATGCGATCTAGCTCAACTGTACGGTTCGCCCGTTATGCACACTGCAGCCACTTCTGCTGCACCGCCACAGACGCCGCGGCGCGGAGGACGAGCTCATCTACCTGATCCCCGAGCTCTGCAGCATGACCGGCATGTACGTTTTTCGCCTCGCGAAGCCTTCTCTTTTTGAAGCGTAGCTGTTGCAAGTGTCGGCTTGCTTGGACAGCACACCGACGCTTCTTGGCTGCGTACGTACCCATAGTACGGACGCCATGCGCCAGGACTTCAACGTCATGAAAGACCTGGGCGAACATACCCGCGTGGGGCCAGGCATCAGGAAGAGGGAGGTGGACGACTTTGTTTCGAACGTCAACAAGAACCCCGAGGTGCAGCAGGTACACGCTCAACCTTCTTCTTCAGCGGGGGTTCAAGTTTTGACTATTGCGCCATACCACGTTCTCTCGCTACGCGCGTACAGAAACTGCTCAAGAGCGACTGGGGCCTGCAGGTGGACACCAGGACTCCGGCGGTCCCGGCCCGCATTCTAGATCCGGAACGGCTCTACTTTGGCGGCAATGCAGCGATCGCAGTGGACGCCAGAAGCGGTACGACGCTGGTGGCCAACTAGGTTTTTGTTGAAGGTCGGTTCTGACCCCAAGGTGGCACGCAGCTGAGTGGATGCATGCCACGTCGAAGTCGCGGGTGCTCGGTGCTGTCCCGCTGTCCAAGTGGCTGTTCATCTACACTTCGCGCTCGGGACGTCAGGCCGAAGACTTCATTCGGCAGATCTCGGCGGTACGTGTTGGACCCTCCCGCGCATTCGTTGCTCATTAAAATTGGGCCTCTTATGTGTGGTGGCAGGTTGGCCGCGAGATTGGACTCGCCGTGGCACCGCCGGTAGACATTCGCGTTGAGGATGATCGTCCGGCGACGTATCTCAATGCCGCCAGGCGGAACATCACCGACGATATGGAGGTGGTCGTATTCCTGATGGCCAGCCCCAAGAAGGACCTCTACGATCAGATGAAGCAGCTTTTCTGCCTCGAGCTCCCCATTCCTTCGCAGGGCATGCTCCAAAGGTCCGTACAATCTTGTACTGCGTGGCCACAACAACACACGATCTTATGTTTCAAACAACTGTGCAGGTCGCTTAACAACCCTAAGAGGATCTTGAGCGTGGTCAAGAATATCCTGCTTCAGATCAACTGCAAACAGGGCGCGAGCTCTGGCGCCTCGATGTACGCTCCGCTGCCATACAAACAGAGCTCGCCGCATCTTCTACTAGTTGTTTACATTCTGCTTTCGCTACAGATTCCGGTGCCGAAGACGATGGTGGTGGGCATTGACGTGTATCATGACACGGCCCCTGGCGGACGCCGTTCGGTGGCGGGTATCATCGCCTCCACGAATGCCAACTTCACCAAGTACTACTCGCGCGTCACCATTCAGAGCCAGGTACGGTTCCGGTTTCCGACCGATGAGAGTCTCGCACTCCTGCTTGACGCAAGACATGTTCGCGTGCGTGCGTGGGGTACCACTACGCAGCAAGGAAAGGAAATCATCGATGGGCTCGGGCGGTGCATGGTGGATGCCCTCAAGCACTACTTCAAAGTGAACAGCTTCCTGCCCGAGCGTATCATCATCTATCGCGACGCGTCGGTGATGGCATGCTCCAGCTAGTGGTACCCAGTTCTCCCCCACAAGGCACTGTCTGCTCGACCATGGTGCCATAACCATGCTCTGGGGGGGGGGGGACAGGCCGACCATGAGATCACGCAGCTGCATGATGCCTTCGCCAAAATCGGACCCACCTACAAGCCGCGCCTGGCCGTTGTCGTTGTCAAGAAGCGCATCCACACTCGCATCTTCGCTCACGGCACACACCACCCACCACCACAAGTTATATGCTCAGCTGTTTCTCTGACGACCTTTTTCTTTTCTTGTCCTTCACCTTTTGCAGGCCAAGGCGGTACCTTGGCAACCCGCAGCCGGGAACGGTGGTGGACAGCGACATCGTACATCCGACCTGGTACGACTTCTTCCTGGTCTCCCAGTCGGTCAAGCAGGGCACCGTGACGCCCTCGCACTACCACGTCATCGCCGACAACACCGGTTTGACGCCCGACCAGATGCAAGTCCTCACCTACAAGCTCTGCCATCTCTACTTCAACTGTACGTTGGCTCTATCCGCTCCATCGCCCCTACTTTGGCTGACAACCAGCACACGCACACGCGCACGCGCACGCGCACGCACACGCACACGCACACGCACACGCACAGGGCCGGGAACGATCCGCGTGCCGGCGCCTTGTCAGTACGCCCACAAGATCGCGTTCCTCGTGGGTCAGTCCCTCCACAAGAACCCGCACATCAGCCTCGCCGACCGACTCTACTTCTTGTGAGCGACTGTTGGCCAAGGGGCCGGCTGCCCCTTTTTTTCTTTTGTACAAAGATTACAAATAATACAACAAATTCACATGTGCTGATGGGAGAGGCCACAGATGCAAGAACCACGCGGCACATCATGTGAAGTGGAGGCGAAGAAGGGGCTGCAGAATAGGGTGGGCGAGCAGAACTGCTTCCTGAACGTGGTGATTCAGGGCTTGTGGCACCTGCGATCGTTCAGGGACAAATTCCAGAGCAGTACGGCAGAACACAGGCACGCAGCACAAGGCTCGTGCATCCACTGTGCTCTCAAGGTGCGTTTGCCGCTGTGCAGGTCTTTTCTACGTTTAATCTGCCCTTGATGATCCTCATCCAATCTTGCAGGTGTTGTTGAGTAATTACGAATGGAGTGAAGAAGCTGTGCTGCCACCGAAAGTGCTTCGTGAGGCGCTCAGCAACCTCTTTGCCAAGGAAGGCCGGTTTCAAATCAATCAAATGGTACATCCATCCATCCACATACTCTGCGTTTTGCCTTACCTACCCACATTCAAGGACGATGCCATGGAAGCTCTCGACTCAATCCTCACCTGCTTGCACGAGAGCTTGGCCAAGAAACGAGAAGATGGCAGCTCGGACTACTGCGAGCCGGCCTGTCTTGTTCATCAGGTCAGCGCGCTCCATCCTGCAGCATGCTTTTCCTCTTCTCTTTCTCTCATGCGCTCCCACTCTCGCAGGTCTTCGGCATCAACGTGATGGAGCAAAGCGAGTGTTCCAAGTGTGGCTGCTCCTCGGAACCTGTGCTCTCGCAGGGGTGGATACACTACGGCTACACCAACGACTTGATGTATCCCTTCCGCCTCCTACCTGGCTTCTGGCGTGTACCGTATGCTCATGTCCGTGTCTTCCGCTCGTTTGCGCAGAAACGTCCACGTTGCTTACCCACAGCTTGGCTTCGGAAAGTTGCTTCATCTAGCCGGTGACCAGGGTCTGCGCTCGTGTGTCGACGAGGTGAGCAGCTTTGCGACTACCAAACTATCATAGCCTTCATCACTTACGATACTCTGCTTGATGACAGGCATGCACGGCAAAGAGCCCAGCTGCTCGATTCCTCTTCCCTTCCTACCCTGACATCTTCACTGTCGGTCTAGTGTGGTAACACGCCACTCTTTCCCTCTTGCGCTGATCGTAAGTAAGTGCAGAATGCTCACCACAAGGCTTGCGCTTTACTCCTGGCCCAGGGACTCGCCCCGGGTGTCCACGGACATAATGTCCGAAGTGTTCAACCTGCTCGATGAGCAGCTTGACCTGCGACACAGCTTCCCCAATGTCGACGAAGAGTGCCAGTACCGTCTCCGAGGCATGGTACCTCTTCAAAGCCCTTCCTCGTGCGCGATATCGCGATATCACGCGCCATGGCTAGCCCGAGTGCTTACGACGTCTCCTATTTCCAGATCTGCTTTTACGCCTGCCACTACATGGCCTTCTTTTTCAATCCAAAGAAGCGGGTGTGGATGACATTCGACGACGCATCTGTCTCGGTACACTTGCATGCTCTTTCTCCTCTCTATGACACCAAGCCGCGTTCCTAATCGTTTAAAACGAATGCGTATGAAGGAGGTGGGCCCGTACCTACAGCAGCACGTGAGAGAGAAATGTAGACTCGGCCGACTCCAACCGCTGATTCTCTTCTACGAGAGGGAGGGCACCGACGAGACAGCTGCGGACCGTCACAACGTCGAGCAACCCAACTCTCCCGCTGAACACGACTGGAGCGAGATCAGAGGCGGCCAGGGATCCTGGCCCACCGCGACAGCCGACGACCGCCGTATTTCCGGCCACGACACCGCCCGCAGAGATCTGGCCAGCAGCCGAGAGAAGGGCCGAAAGAGGCTCGCATCACCGACAGGCACCATGCGGTCGCACGAATCGCCTACGAACGCGCCAGGAGGAAGCCTGCGCTACCACCCATCAATGCGCGGCGGCTACACCTCAGCAGCGCCGCCACCACAGCAGCCAGCTTCGCGATCGTCTCGTCGAGCCCACCTTTTTGGACTCTATGAGGACCGACGGCTAAACGAGGGCGAAGACGAGGGCGAGGAAGACGACTATGGAGGAGGAATGGAGGAGTCCTCGCCAGCTTCTTCGCCGGCCCTACGTCGAGCGCGCCAGCAATCACCACTTGACTCCTCTTCCGTCACATCGTCTTCTTCATCGCCGATGGAGCAGTACGGCCCCGACTTGGGCGGCGGGGCGCTCAGCTACAAGCGGTTCGAGGTCGGCCCGGGCTTCCTGGCGCGACGCAAGAAGTACAAGACGACGGAGACGACAAAGCAGCGGACGTCACGCGGCACTTGAACGCAATAAGAAAGAAGCCACTATCGAGCTTCACCGAACCAAGCAGAACCCCGTCTAGACAATCGGGCATAAACAAATCATGAACACCTGCGGCACGAATGGCAAGACAAGTTGCGGGAGGGGTTCTTGGATTTGGACGCTAATCTGAAGGCGTGCGTGTTGCTGCACCTGACGCCTGCTCGATCTCGCAAGCGTACCAACCCCCCCCCCCCGAAGTTGCGCTTTACATTTCATTCATTTCGAAGAGATTTGGGATCTTTCTTCTTGTGCAGGTGGCGCAAACATGCAGCGATCTGCGGCAGGAGACCGAAAGCGATGTGGTGTGGTGCACGCTGTTCCTTTGCAACTTTGGATCGGATTTCTGGGGCGAAGCCACGATCGGTCCGCATCCGTACACCGTACGCCTCTCTCCGTTCCCGGACACTGACCCATGCACAGGCGGCTGACCTGTTATATCGGGCGGGAGTGCAGTTCGTGCCAGAGCAGGCCAACGCATGGCTGGAGCATCCCATCAGCGACCTGTTCGCCCGCTTCTCGCTCAGTTCCGAACGCGAGAGCGAGGGCAAAAACGGCGAGAGCGATGACGAAGACGAGGACGAGGACGGCATCGGCCACGCGGCGGCCTTGCGGGAGTTTGTCAGGTCGCATGCCACCCGCGACGGCTACGGTGGCTGGAAGCAGGCCTACCGCCGGTACGCGTGTGCGTACGTGTCGTGTGTGCGTGTCGTGTGTGCGTGTGCGTGTGCTTGTTTGGTTGCTCGCTTGTCTCACTGTGTGCGGTGGTTTGTGTGCGGTGTTGCGGTGTGTGTGTGTGTGTGTGTGTGTGTGTGTGTGCTCTCAGCATGCACGAGATGGTGACCGAATGGTGCAAGCCCGTAGACTCAGCATTTCATCCCTGGCAGGCCTGCCCGCGCTT
>LQHA01000226.1:0-14092 GCA_001567625.1 Acanthamoeba polyphaga | reverse complement strand
GGAGCCCTCGCCGCTGTTGCGGTCGCGCAGGAAGACCACCTCGTAGCCGCCGTGCTTCTTGACCAGCCGCCGCACGAGCTCGTTGTGGAGCAGCGTGGCATCGCGCATGGCCTCGGCGTTGAACTCCCAGAGCGACGCGGCGCGCGTGATGTCAGAGAACACGATCACCACCTCGCCCTCGGGCGGCTTGACCGCACCACCGCCCACAGCCCCTGCGGCGTCCGAGTTCTTGGAAGACGACGCCGACCCCGAGCCAGAGCTCGACGAATGCGCCGAAGCCGAGCCTTGCGAGAGCGTCGAGGTGAGCGGGTAAGAGGACGTCGAGCTGGAGGACTTGGTGTGCGACAGCGACGTGCCGAGCACGTCGCCCGAGATGCCACTTAGTCGCGTCATGGACTCCAGGAAGGTAGGTCGGATCGACGGGTCCGAGTGCCAGCAGCTGGTCACGAGCTCGGCATATTCGGCGGGCATCGCGTCGTCTCCTTGCGGCAGCGGTGGTCTCATGTTGTCGCGAATCACCGCCACAGCCACAGCCGCCGGACTAACCACATGTTTTAATGTTAGGTCTATGCCATTCGACATTCCAGTGAAAAGGAGGCCATACCTAAGACCCAGGTAGGGCTGCTCTCGGGTGAAGAGCTCCCACAAAATGATTCCTGTTGGTGGCGATGAACGTGTGTGAGGTCGCTGGCATATGGGTTGGGCAATTCTAACAGTGAGGGAGAGCGAACCAAAGGCGTAGACATCGGCGAGGATGTAGTCTGCGTCGAGCGTCTCGTTGAGAATCTCCGGCGCCATCCAGTGCACGCTCCCCTGCATCTGGCCCGCTTGGCCGCCCTTCTTGAGCTCGTCGCGGAACTTGGTGAGGCCGAAGTCCGACACCTTGACGTTCCACTTGTTATCGAGCAGCAGGTTGAGCGACTTCAGATCCCTGTGTACGATTCCTGCACAACACCGCCCCCATCAACAACCCCGAATATTTCAGCCTTGGGCTACGCGAGAGGAGGTGAACGATCAAACGCGAGAAGTAGTACCGGAGGAGTGGAGGAAGTGCATGCCCTTGGCCGCGTGGTAGGCCATCTTGATCTTGAGCGCGTAGGGCAGCTCCGGAATCAGCTCGTTGTGCAGCAACTGTTGTGAAGCGTGAAGAATGTAAACGATCGCATAGCGTGAAAGGGCGATGGTAGCGTGAGCCGGCGTACATCAAAGAGAGAGCCGAGGGCCATGAACTCCATCACGATGCACATCTCGCCGACCTTGGTCGAGGCCGCCATGAACAGCACCACGTTGGGATGCCGCAGCGCCGTCATCACCCGCACCTGCAATTTGATCCACCCATCACTCACACATTAGGGCAACTGCCGGTTGATAGACCACACGGAGGGACTCGTACCTCTTCTTTGAAGTTGCGCTCCATCTCGCGCGTGATCTGCTCGCTGGGCATCATCTTGACGGCCACTTCGGTGCCGCGCCACTTGGCCCGGTAGACCGTGCCGTAGCCGCCGGCGCCCAGCTGCTCGCCCATTTCGAGCTCCTCGGCGTCGATCTCCCAGTCGTCCTTCACGCGCCGCTTGCGCTCCATGTGCACCACCAGCGCCACGATCACGCCGATGAGGAAGAGGAAGAGCAGGCACAAGAGGGGCACCACGGCGCCCAGGGTGGCGCCCAAGATCACCCCGAGGTTGTCCGATGACGACGAGTCGCTCTTGAGAGTCTGACAGTACTGGCCCTCCCAGCCATCGCCGCACTGGCACACGCCTGACGAGGAGCAGTTGCCGTGGTTGGAGCACATGGTGCCGTCGTGGACGCAGCCGAAGAGCGAAAACGAATGCACGCCGTCGCACGTGATGTTGGCGAAGCTGGTCAGCAGGCGCTTCAGCAGTACCTCCGACTGCCCACACACAACCACGCCCATGCTGCGCACACAGAAGAATTAGCAAACTTGTCGAGTGGGTGTCGTGTCGTGTTAATGTGTTGTCGAGTGCGTGAGATACCCGTTGGCCAGCTGCAGGCCCTCGGCGGAGGTCTGAGTCCAGTACAGCCAGTCGACCAGGGCGGTGGCCTTTTGGCAGACCGGTGTGGTGCGGGAATTGACCAGAGCAAAGTTGTAGGTCGCGAGAGGCCAGCTTCCATTGCCCGGTGCTGGAGGTCGCGAAGATTTCACACATTTACCATGCACAATGAGCGATCTCACACAACGTCATAATGAGAACATACCGAGGAAGAGCGTGGTGACTTCGGGCCGATCGGCAAAGTCGTTCATCGCAGACAAAAATGATTCTGGTCCCGGCGCCACCACATTGCCCGCGACGTTGACCATTGCGGCGGCTCGCACCGTGCGCACGTTGAGCACGTCGTAGTTGGTCCTGGCCCATTCACAGCCGCATGCGTGGCGTCAGTTCAACTGCAGAAACTGCTTCACCAGGAGTACGCAAAGAAGGTACCATAAGCCGAGCGTGTAGGGGTTGGATTGCGTGGGGCCAACCACATCGCTGGCGGCCACTGCCAGGGTTCGCTGCGGCTCCGCGTGAATCACTGGAAAGTCGATTCGGGTTGTGGGTCCGATCTGGCGTTCGCCGGGATCGTCAGTCAACTGGTGTAAGCTTGGGCGGTTGTGTTGAGGAAGCGCACCTGTGCGGCAAACTCGGGGACCATCTGGCTGAGGGCAGAAGTGTACAGATAGGTGGGCGATGAGGTCGCGTTCTCGTACACGATGATGATATCGCGGTCGGGCATGGTGAGCGTCGGGTTGAGGCGCGTGATGTTGGCGTGGTTCCACCGCTTGATCTTGTTGAGATAGATGTCGGAAATGGTCTGGAAGTCCAGCACCAGCAGATCGTTCGTGACAATGTCTGGGATCTGTGCGAGATGAAAAAGATCAGCAGGCGAAGGTCCCTGCAAGTCCCAGCCCTCGGAGGTAAATGGTACATTGTACACCGGTCCGACTCCACCGACCCCGATGGGGAGAGGCAGGACGTAGGGCATCATTGCCTGCTGCGCGGGCGTGGGGTATGAGATGGTCGCGCCAAAGTCGACGTCACCTGACAACCGGACAGGTCAGCTCAATTTGAACCTATGCGCGACCTGGCGGCGAGGCCTTAAGGCGTACCAGCTATCATGCTCGTCACTCCGAGAAGGGAGGTCTGGTAGAAATACTCCAGCTGGAAGTTGTCGTCGTTGTAGTTGACTGCCCAGCGCAGGTACGTCGGTGCAGGAGTGCCCGTACCGATCAGGAACGCTTTGCTCAGGGCCTTGTCGCCTGCACCGCGTGTGGGTGTCGGCCATGTGGTAAGCTCTCCAGGTTCGCGTGCTATGAAATCCAGAATAACGAGATAAGTGTGTCGCACCATTACAAGTCACCGTGCCCAGGGAATCGACCATGACCTTCCTGAAGCCGTTGATCAGCTGAACGTAGCCTCCGGCCGCAGCCGACTGCGTGGCTCCATTGTTCACCCTTCAAGAAGCGAGTGTGAGCATCTCTGGTGGTCATTACTTGATGCGCGAATGCAAGCGGGGTGGTCGTACTGCGTCCAAGACAGGAATACGAGATATTGTTCGATGGAGTAACAGTCAGGGGTCACCCTGCTCGTGTTCGTGGCGAGATAGTGCATGAAGCTCATCGGGTAGCTCTGTGTACCGTTGCCGTTGAACAGCAATGTTGTTTCCCCTGATGAACGCGGCGCACCCAGTGAGCACATGTACATACGCGCCGGAGGCATGCAGCGTACCGGCGAGGACTGCGGCACGAAAGTCGGTCATGGCGCTCTGCACCGTGTCCGTGCTGACCCGTACGGTGGTGTTGGCCGCATTGCGCATACTCGCGTATGCTACCGTGCTGGAAGCCAGGGAGTTGAAGGAGCCGATATCTACATAGGTCAGGCTGTTGGCGGTCGCCTCGGTATAGGCAAGTCTGGATGTTGCGTTGGATTGCTCGACGCCGCCGAGAGTCCGCCGATGCCTGCAAACTGTCCGCCGGCCGCACGGAGCGTTGAATTGAAATCAGCGCTAAACGCGGAGAGTGCGTCCATGAAGAGGTGTGTCACGGCCTGCATTGTAGTGGCGTCAGCATTTAAGTAATAAAATAAATAAATAAAAATGAAATGAATAAAATGGCAAATTGTCTTACATCTCCGGTCGAGAAGGAGAGAGCGATCTGCTCGGTTGGGAGTTTGCCCGAGAGGGAGGGGTTGAGGTTCATGATGGCCGTATCGTTCCACGAGGTGATGTTGCCCACCCAAATGGCGGCCAATACTGTCCCGTCCAACACCTGCAGACACTCAAATGTCAACAATTTCTTAACTCCGGTCCACCACTCGGAACTCGTTCGTGGTGATTTTTCGTGGGCATGCAATGTGCAACCGTTGGTGTGGTTCTCTCAGAGAGCGGGCAGCAAGGCGTACGAGGGGTGGATCGGTTGCGGTGAGGGAAGGCAGATGGTAGGCCGCCACGATTGCCGACCCGATGAGCGGCACCCGCAGCTTGCCGGCACCGAGCTGGGCCGACGAGAGGGCACCATCGGTGACGAGAAAGTCGGCAAGGCCGTTCGTCACCAGGTCCAGCCCCGTAGACACGTTCGAGACCGCGCCGTACGTCACTGTCTCCGAGTCCTGCGCGACGTCTCTTCAGTTCTTTGAATCTTGTGGGCGGGTGAGGTAGGGATGGTACTTGGCTGAATATGTAGGCCTTGGCCCAGGCAGTGAGTAGAGGAGCAGCGCCGCTGCTTCCCGTGCCGATAACGGCTGCGTGGCCGCCCCCTGCGTGAAGACGCGACACCACAAGATAAGGTTGCGAGAGCGTGGTCTCCAAGACCTGTGGCGGGGAGCGTACGAAGAAAGACGACAAGAATCAACAAGAGGGCGGGCAAGCGGGTCGTAATGTACATGGCCCTCGTGTCTTGTGTGCGACGTTGTGTTTGGAAGAAAAGAAAATGTGAAAGCAACGGCGGCTTAGGCCTATGCTCGCTTATGTGCGCATGTGATCGGATAATCATTAATTCCCGTTGCGGACTTCTGTCAACCACGTCAATAAGCTGTGCTTTTGCGGGGCGTAACTGTACCAACGCACCGCCGCAGGGTCGAAGCAAAGCGCGGCGGTGGGAAGAGCAAGAATGGGCAAATGGAGGAGCATTGTACGCGTACGTTGGCGTGCTAAAGCCATGTACACGCTAGCGCCGGTAGGCGCTCTGACACCACGAACAGGCATCACTTGTGAGAAAGATGGAATGGCGGAGGCTCCAATTGGAATCAAAGCGGGCGCACCATGACCTTCCACTCCACGAACTCCTTCATGACGGCCGGGAGGAAGCCGGTGAGCGCCCAGCCGCGCCAGGTGAGCGCCCCGACGTACTTGCCCAGGCTGATGAGGATCGGCAGGTCGGCGGGGTCGTACACAGCAAGGCCGAGTGGTCGCTTGGCGGTGATCATGTCGCCCTTGTTGCTGGTGGCTTCGATGTCCTTGGCCTTGCCCAGCAGCTTGGCGTCGGCAGGTTCGACGTCGACCTTCTCCTTGCCGCTGGCGGCGACAGTGGTCGCGCCGGTGTCTTCTGTCCGGGCGAGCAGGTGGATGTTCTTGGCAACGATTGCCGCGTGCTTCTCGGCCGTTTGCGCCAGCTTCTCCTCATCGACTGCAACCACATCACCGCATACGAAGATGTTGGGGTGGTGCCGCAGCTGCAGATGAGAGTTGACCATGATGAAGCCCCTGCATGATAACAACCGCCCAATATCAACAGAGCGAGTGTAAGTGGAGCTATGCACGTTGATGGGTGCGTTGTCGGTCTTACTTGGGGTCCAGATAGGGCGCAAGCAGGCCATCGCGTAGGAATGAGGAATTGGGAACAATGCCGGTGCTGAGGAATGCCAGGCTGGCTTCTATGGTGGTTCCCTTGTCGGTCACGAAGCGAGGGCAATCTAAATGGGGGCGAGGCACAAGGGCTACATTAGTGGTCATGATAAGCACGGGAAGCTGGGGACACGAAGTGCCTTTCGTTCCGAACTCGACCACACGCTCGTTACATATAATTCGCACGCCCTTGCTTTCCAGCCACCTGGTGTTGTGTTTGCGCCCATGGTAAGCCTGTGCGGCTGGCAAATGGGGATAAGTATGAGGAACTTCGCACCGTCGCGCGTAGGCGGAAGCTTTCGGGGGAACGGTCCCTCTTCCGTTCATCAAGTGCGGACCTGAATGCACGAGCACAATGTCCTTGTGTGGAAAATGTTCAGCCACCTCTGCGGCCAACTCCACGCCTGCAAGATTGATGAGTAACTTGTCGAAGCTGGCGCAGCTAGGTAGTCGATGAGTACCAACGATACCGCCGCCAATGATCAGCACCGATTCGGCTGCAGACAAGTCCTGGAAGCACCCGCTCAAAGTCTCCCCTCTGAACAGACAGTCAGTCGAGACACCCTTATGCGCGCAACTTGGCGTCTGATGGGCACGACTACCTGTTGGAGATGATGACCGAAGACGCCTTGAACGGCGTGCTGTAGGTGGAGCCCGGGCAGAGAACCAGATAGTCGAATCCTATTTCCTGCACGGGCAAGAGATGAGTCGTTGCTGCGTGAATGAACGGGGAGGCGAGCCACGTACTCCTTTCGCGGTCAGCACGTGGTCCGCTCTCACATCTGTGACACTATCCAGCACCACCCGAGATCGCTTCAAGTTGAGATACTCCCTGTGCCGTATCTGGATGGAGTTGACTGGCGATTGAGAGTGGCCAGTGAGCAAGAGGCGGGAGTCAATGCTGCAGACGCAGGGCATATGAGTACCGTGATTAGGTTCGACGATGGTGCGGAGCACACTCGGCGTGAATTCAAAGTAGTCCTTGTTGTCGACGAGCGTCACGCGGAAGCTGTCTTCGAGCGCCTTAGCTACATACGCGCCAGCAAACCCTCCGCCGACAATGACCACTTCCCTTTCCCTTTGGCTTCGCTTGCGCTGGGTTGTGTGTGGTAAATGAATAAATAAAATAAAATTCAATTGGAAAAGAGAGGGGGTGAGGTACCTTGGTGAGATCAGCGGCCAGCCCCCACAGCCGAAGAAGGCAAGCAAAGAGGGAAAAGATAAACACGAATCCGTAGTGGGCCGCGCCATGCATCACCACCCACACTAACAAGGCCATCCCGGGTCTGTGTATTCTTTGTGTTCTGTTTTCAATGCGAGCTTCTGACGTCGCTACGACGCAGTCCTTCGCCTCCGTCACGCAAGCATCAAAAATGGACCATTGTTTGTAATTTTTCAATACGTTTCTCTCTTACAAAATTAAAAAATTAAAAAAATTAAAAAATTTGATCAAAAAGGACTCAGAAAAACAGCAGAACAAAATATACCTCATGCGCAGGGGAGGCACTGTGCTTGATAGATTTGTGCGACCTGCCCCCTTCGTAGGGTCTCCTGCTTCTTCCAGCGCATCCATTTTGCGACTGCGATCATTCCCGGCAAGATCGAAGTATCCGTCGATGACGTCTCCCGAGTCCGTCCTCCTCTACTATTGCGCCCTACGTGGCGTCTCCACCTCGCCCCCGGCTGGCCATTTCTCCACTTCTTCTTCTTCTTCTTCTGCCCCTCCGTCACCCGCCACCCGACCGTCAGCGTCACCGCAGAGGAGCCCAGCTCGCGGTGCTGTGCCCTCGAACCCGTCCTACCTGGGCACCCACCTCAAGGAAGACGAGGAGCGCAGCTTCAAGGCCGCCGGCATCCTGCCCATCGCCTTCTTCACCTCGCGCCGCCCGGCGGCTGGTGGGCCCACCGCCCCAAGGCCCTCAAAGCAGGCCGAGGCCAAGCCCGGCGATGAGAGCGAAGACGAGGACGGCGGCGGTGGTGGTGCGGACGAGAAGAGCAGCACAGCGCCAAACGCTGCAGCAACGAAAGATGGTGTGCCGGTGCCCTACGTGTTGCTCGGCTGCGAGACTCGGCGTAAGCAGGTCAAGACCGACGAGGTTTACATCAACCTCTTTGGTATGCTAAAGCCCGCCTTGGCCTGCGTCGCGTGCAAGGTCTGACCGACGACTGAACCTGTGCAGGCGGCAAGCGCGAAGGCGTGACGGCTCTGCCGCGGAGACTGCCTGGCGTGAGTTTTGGGAAGAGACGGGGCGATTGCTGCCGGTACGCGTGCAGACACACACGCCGCCCACATCCAATGTCTCGACTCGATCGGTGCTCACTCTTATCCCTCACCCTCTCCCTGCTCTGCTCTGCCAGGACCAAGCGCAGCCGTTCTTGGACCACTGCCGCGATGGAGCCGAGCGGCGGCGAGTACTTTGGTTCGCTCGTACGTGTATTCTCCTGACCATTTCCGCCTGCGCGCGTGCGTGATCAAGTGCTAAACATCCCTCGTGTTGCTTTGCTATGTACAGCTGGCAAGTACGTCTTGTTCCTATATCACTGCCCTACCCGGCACCTGGTACGGCAGAGCTATGGGACTCACCCACATGAAACGGTTCCTTGCCTCACCATCTCCTAATCAGAGTGGACGACAAAGCTGGCCGAGCAGTACCGGCAGCTGGAGACGCGGGAGGAGGGCAGCGAGATGGACTCCCTGCACTGGGTGTCCCTGCCGGCCCTGCTGAAGGCTGTTAGCGGTCGCGCTCCGGCAGTCTACGGCGCTGATGATGGCAAGCCCTACCCTGTGTTCCGCTTCAGCGCCGATATCGTGGCCTACCTGTCGCGCTACTTCCAGAGCGTCATCAAGGGCCAGACGCACGCCGTGCCCCCACTCGACTCTACCACCTCGCCAGCGCGGCGCTCGCCCTACCGAGCACCACATGGGCCAGCACACGGAGCAAGCGCTGGCGGCCAGTCGCCTGTAAGGTCCTACCACACAACACCACCCCGCTCGGCTGGCAGGCACCAGCGCTCGCCACACACTAAGCCCGCCACTCCAGCGACCAACTCAGCTCCTCTATCAGCCACTGCCAAGCCCTTCCACCCCAAAAGATCCAGCCCCACCCAGTTTGTAGCAGTTACTGCAAAGCCAAAAGATGAATGAGATGGCTCTCTTTGATAATCACCTGTTGTAGCACAGCCTGTAAATCTGGCTAGGCAGGATTTGTGTGTTTGATAAGTCACTTCAGGTAGTTAGGAGACCATCATGTGAAGCTGTCCTAGCTCAGTTGGTCAAGTGCACCATTGCCCTGGACCTGCTAAAGGCACCTCATCCAGACATTATGTGAGTGATGCTAGCCCATGCACATGCACCACCACACCACTGCAAGGCTTCTATGCTCCAAGCCATGACTTCTGAATAATTAGTTGAAGGAGTGGGTTAATTATTTTGCAAACATGGATTGAAGTAAAAAAAAAATATTGATTTTAAGGACATAGCAGGTACTCTTCTTGGTCAGTGCAGGTTTTGAGCTTTATGTGCCACCCTCTAACCCTCAAGCATTAATTAGTTGGTGACTCTCCAACACCTCTCCCTGGGCACTCTAGGTGTGCAGGCTGTGAAACACAAACACCACCACCCACCACCCCAGGCGCCTTCTGGGCCTACCCCTATTAGGGAGTTGGGCGGAGCCCACTGTGGTGGTGGTGCGTGTGTGGGGGTGATTTGTACTGGCCTGGGTAGCCACCAAGCCAGTTTCTGCAGGTTTGTATCACGTCGATTTCATGACTCTGGCAAATTGGGCATGAAACGCTGCGAAGCCGTCCTAGCTCAGTCGGCAGAGCGCAAGACTCTTAATCTTGTGGTCGTGGGTTCGAGCCCCACGGTCGGCTACCTCTTTTTCTTTATGGTGGCCAGAAGTAGTATCTTCCTGTCGTCTGGCAAGGAGTTTGTCTTCTAGAAAAAGCTCTGTAGAATCACAGTCATAAAAGCCAGCCTTGTTGGTAGGCGCGACAGTGCGAACATATTAGATTCGCGAAATTTTTTGTTATTTCCTGCTTGGGGCAAGCGTTTTATAACAGGGGGTGTAGCTCAGATGGTAGAGCGCTCGCTTAGCATGCGAGAGGTAAAGGGATCGATACCCTTCTCCTCCAATAATCTTTTTGCCCTTTTCCTCCGCTCAGAATCCCTTTTTTTGAACTGACCAAGTTGGCTTTAGGTTCAGTACAGCTTGCGCTTTTTAGCTTCGCGGTCATGACCGTTTGAACGAATGCCCAGGTTGTGCTTGAACAAAAAGCGGTAACGGTAAAGAGGTGTAGAAGAGAAGATGTCGCATATCTCACGAACGCCCAGCGCGGCGAGCCATGTGGAAACGTACAAGCTGGTGGTAGTGGGGGCCGGCGGAGTGGGCAAGTCTTGCCTGGCGGTCCAGCTGGTGCACCAGGTGTTCGATGACAGCGAGGAGTACGATCCAACGATCGAAGATGCCTACGTGAAGCAGGTGGAGGTCGACGACGTGCTGTGCCGGCTCGATATTCTCGATACGGCGGGCCAGGAGAACTTCTCGGCCTTGCGAGACCAGTACCTCAAGGACGGCGATGGGTACCTGATCGTCTACTCGGTAATCGAGCGCGCCACCTTCGAGGAGGCGGCCATCTTCCGCACCCAGATCCTGAGGGTGCGGGAGCTGCCAGGGGTGCCCATCATGCTGGTGGGGAACAAGTGCGACCACTCTGCTCGCAAGGTGACCACCGCCGAGGGCGAGGACCTGGCGCAGTCTTTTGGCTGCCCCTTCCTGGAGTCGTCGGCCAAGCTCAGGATCAACGTGGAACGAATCTTCTTCGATTTGGTGCGAGAGATTCGGAAGCAGCGTGCGCTCAGTTCGGAGAAGCCGGCCAGGGACAGGCCCAGGAAACTCACCAGTAAGTGTCATCTCTTCTAATCCGAGTCTTTCTTCACCCCCCCCCCCCGATACATCATCTCCTCCTTTTCTCTTCTTCTTTCACAGTTGTACCTACACACTTGGCCTTTGTAAGATAAATTACACGCTCTCTCTCATGCTTGTTGGGAGTTGTTTGTTTTAGTGTCCCCGTGCCTGCGTGTGGCAACATAATCTCAGGAGAGGAAAACGAAGAACAGGTGGAGGGAGAGGCACGCCAGGAGCAGTACGACCAGCTCGAGCGCCAAGCAGCGCCACCACGAGCCCGGTCGCCCGCGGCCGCTGCCCGGCGGTCGGACTGATGGACCCGGCAGAAGCCCGATGGCGGCGGAAGTGGTGCAGCAGCGCTGGTGGAGATGGTAGCCGAAGAGGACGATGAGGAGAGCAGCGCCAGGCCCCCGTACCAGGCGTAGATGAGGAGCTGTCGAGGGAGGAAGCACACATCGACCTCCAGCCTATGGCTGGCGCACCCGCGCTGGTGGGAATCGTTGCAGTCGCTCGAGTGGAGCGAGAGCATGGCGAACGAGGGGCGGAGGTTGCCCTGCAGGAAGCTGAACGTGCCCACCGTCTGCTCGGGAATGCCCACACTCATCGTACTCGCTTCGTCCTTGGAGCCCTGGTCGCGCGGCGGGCGATCGTCTGGTCGTACCCAGCGCGTGTCGACCCTGATTGGACCCGTGGGCCGCATTCCGGAGCCGCGCTCTACGGCGTGGGTCACACGGGTGATCGTCTCGCCCGGGCCGAGCTCGTCGGCAAAGAATGTGGTGTTCCATGCGCGAAAGAGGCGGCCTTCGTCGTGGTGGTTGGCATCGCTTCGGTCGAAGAAGGAGCGGGTGGGCTCGGTGGACGAGTGCAGCACCACGCACTGGTCGTGGTCGTCGCCGCTGAACACGTACACGGGCCGCACGTCGTCGATGATTCGGCGCGAGAGATGCGGCGCGACCAGGCACTTGTAGGAGAAGCCCTGGCTGTCGGGGATCTGCGGCGAGTTCTTCCGGAGAGGGCCGCACGAGGCGGTCTGCGGGCGCCACAGCGGAACGTGCGTGAGGAGCACGCGCGGACGCAGCGGCGACGCAGCGGCTGCAGCCACGCCATAGAGATCGTTTAGCTTGAAACGCACGCGACACGACACGTAACTCTGGGTGTACGCGCGAGCAATCGAACCGTTTCGGATATCTTCAAGAAACGCGGTGGTCTTGTCGTAGGAGCGCTGGTCCCACTCCTCCATCTCCAATGCGGCCGAGGAGAGCAACACGAATTCGAATTCGCCCACCCGCACACTACCACGCGCCGATACGACACATGCAGCAACACAACGATCGCGTGGTGAATAATGACACGATCATGATGACACGACAGCCCCGAGGCGGGGGGGGCGACTCGGATAGAGTCAAAGAAGGTGGTACGTACCGGTTGTTGATGGGCCCGAACGTTCGTTCATAGCGCTCGGTGAGAGATGCGACGTTCGTGACCTGAAAGCCTACGTCGTGATTGCCTGGGCATATTGAACCACTGTTAACAGTGAAAGCCATCAATGGGGCTGAACCCGCGCTTGTGCAGGCCGTAGTAGTAAGTACGCACCCGAGATGGTGTACATGCGAGTCACGGGATCGATGAGGCTGAACACGCGCCGATACCGCTCCACTTCGGCCTCGTACTCCTCGTCCTTGAGCCTGTCGCCACCACCATGGTCACATCAGATCAGTTGTTTACACCTGCTCCCAGGAGTCAAGCCAGACCGGCGCCAATTAATTGTTATCTTGCGAAGGTGGCCTCGCCATCGCCGTTTGTTGTTACCATTTGGCGGAGTCGAGCAGGTCGCCCAGCACGAACACGTGGGTGGGCGCCAGGTGCCTCTGCAGGAAGTAGAAGCTCCGCCGCATGTACAGATCCGAGTAGAACTGAATCGCGTCGGCCAGCACCCCGCCTGGAGAAGCTCTCGGTCAGACTCCAGTCCACCAGGCGAAGCGCGGCTCGACCGGTACCGGTCGTACCTTTGGAGGTGAAGCGATACGAGTACCGGTCGGTCAGCTGTGGGTCGGCGATGAGCGCCACGTGAGTGGTCTGGCCGCGAGTTGCCGTGGCGGGGGGATGGTGATGCGCCGCGGGCCAGCGGCAGGCGAGGAAGGCCAGCTGGAAGACGAGAAACTCGCACCACAACATCGTGATTACCCAGACCGCCTGTGGCAGGGCCAAGTCAGCACAGCACCTCACAAAGAAGAGGGGCAGACCCTTGGGGGGGGGGGGGACCAGAAGGCACAGCAGAGCGGGCGACGCTTGCGACACCAGTTGCTGTAGAAGAGCGAAGGGGGCTGACCATGCTTGCCGGCCACCGTTCTGGTCGCAGATGTAAGTGCAACCGAGCCTCAACAAGGAGGGTTTGGGGGGGGGGGTACTGCAGTTGATTTTCTGTGGGGACGGGCGAGGGAAAGGGCGATGCCGGCGTTCGCGTCCCCGAAGTCAGCCGCAGCTTCCTCGTCCACAATATAGGAAGTACCACCGATGACCTTGCGCTGCAGCATGCCCGCTGCTGCCAACCTCCATGAAATCAGGACCGCTAGTAGATCAACTCGTTACGCAAGGCGCACGAATTCCGCCTAGTCTCCCTCTAGAGGGCGGGCACAAAACTTCGGGTAAAACGAAGACGAAGGAAAGAACGAAGGACGAAGGAGTGTAGGGTAGTCCAGAAGTGGTGGGCAGGACGTGTCCACGTGGCTGGTTCTTCTGTGGCCATGAAAGCTCTGGCCAGGCGCTCGAGCAGATGAAAAGGGCAAAAATCATTGGAGGAGAAGGGTATCGATCCCTTTACCTCTCGCATGCTAAGCGAGCGCTCTACCATCTGAGCTACACCCCCGAGTTTGATAAACGAGGAAACTGGAGGCACACAACAAATAATTAATGACGAAAAGCTTACCCTGGATATGCCCCTTGCACTTGCGGCGGCAAGGAGATGTGGCTGCGGTGGCTGTTGGTCTTTGTTTTTTGATACAAGCCACTCTGTGGATTAACAAAAGGATTGCGCATTCCCTATCTCTCTACAATCTTCTCTCTTTTCTTGCTTCGGGCTAGAACGCGTTCCAGACCGCATTTGTACATTTCTGCAGCGTCCAGCCGCCGCACACGAACACGCCAGCGACGTAGAGTGCTCCCAAGATGAAAATGGTACCTGTAAGCGAAGAGGAAGAAGAACGAAGAGTGAGGAAGACACACCAGTTAGTACTTGGCATCAGAACGAAGAGGAGTCAGAGAGAGGAGTGTGACAATCGGAGTGATATTGTAGAGGATGAGAGTTGAATTTCAAAGGGGAGAGGAGGGTGGGGAGAGATAGAGAG
>LQHA01000225.1:0-14132 GCA_001567625.1 Acanthamoeba polyphaga | reverse complement strand
ACGGCGAGCCAGGGAGCCCCGCGCACGCCGGAGAACGAGCGGCGCGAGAAGGAGAAGGAGATGAAGGAGCAGAAGAGGCGCGAGAAGGAGAGGGAGAAGGAGCTCAAGCGGAGCAACAAGGGCAAGAAAAAGGCCAGCAGCAAGAAGGCCGAGAGCGAGAACGAGGGTAGGGAGAACCGGCGCGACAGGGACCGCACCACGCCGCCCGGCCGCAAGCGGGCCAACAGCAGCAAGAGCCGCAAGTCGGAGGACAAGGACAGGGACAACACGTCGGCGTCGCGCTCCTTCCTCTCCTCCTCGTCGTCGGCCGTCGAGTGCCGGCAGCTGACCACCACCGCCCGGTCGCAGCAGCGAACGGCCGCCGCGGCCAAGGACGACCGCAAGGCGCGCAAGAAGGAGGAAAAAGAAAGAGAGAAGGAAAGAGAGAAGGCGCGAAGAGAGCGCGAGAAGGAGGAGCGGCGGAGGGACAACAGCACCAACAACGGCTACGGCGGCGCCTACAGCGGCGACCACCCGCAGACGGCGGAGGCGAAGCGGAAGCGGCCCAAGTACTCGCTCGGTTTCTCGTTCCGCAACAAGAGCCTCTCGTCGTCGTCTCTGCCCAAGATGAAGAATGCGAAGAATGCCAAGGGGACCACCATCATCCCCAAGTCGTCGCCGCTGGCCCTCATGCCGTCGACGACCGCGACAACCTGCGAAACGTCGTCCTCCGCCTCATCGTCCCTGGGCTCGCCGCCTTCGTTCTTCTTGGCCGCGGCAACGTGTCGACGACGTCGCTGACCTCATCGCTCTCCTACTCGGCCACTAGCACCGCGGCCTCGTCCGCCGGACGCAAGAAGTCGTCGCTGTCCAGCGGCAACAGCGGCACCAGGCGCCCGTTCATCTTTTCCTACGGCAGCAACGGCTCCTCGCCCAACGGTTCTTCCATCGGCGACGCCGCTCAGTACGCTCGCCTTCCCCCCCCCCCAAAGCACATCTGACGTGACTCACGCCTCGTTCGCTTTCGCTATTAAAACTCGAACGTGATTAGGAATGGAGATTACATTAATGTGAGCGCGAGCATCGACAACCTCACGAGCGACTCGGAGTCGGACCACGAAACGGAGGTGGAGAAGGACATGGAGACGGTAACGAGCCGCTTCTTCCGAAGGCGAGGCCGGACGGAGAAGAAGGCGGCCGAGCGCGGTCGGTCGCGAGACGGCTCGCCCAGCAAGGCGACAACTGCGGCGGCCAAGAAGAAGAGCAAGGAGAGCAAGCAGACCAAGAAGGGCAAGAGGGAGAACAAAGACCAGATACGCCAGTCCAAGGAGGACTTGTCGTCCAAGTCGCCTTCACGCCGGCGTCGCGGCAGCACCTCGCGCCGCATCCAATACTCTGGCTCGGGTACTTGGCGCCGGCTTTCAACCCCGCCCCCTTTGATTTCGCCCGTTGGGTCGCGCTAACGGCAGCCGGGTCCATCACAGAGGACTCCGAGTCACCGGAGGAGAAGACGGACTACTCGCTCACGAGGGTATGTGCGCAATGTATGTCTCTCTTTCGCATCACATGACTCACACGAGTGATGTGGTTTTTTGCGTAGACCAAGTCGTGCCGCAGCCAGCTGTCGTCTTCCGGGGGCTCCTGCTCCAGCCGGCTCGCCCAGCTCCTCAGTGACTCGTCCAACGTACAGCTCCCCCCTCTCAATGTGTTTATATATTGTTGTTGACATTTTCTTGGCTCGACAGGCCCTGGAGACAGACAAGATCGATCGATTGGCCAAGACCGAGGCTGTCAATGAGATCCTCAAGATCGAACTCGCACGTCTACATGTACGTCACCACACCAGCAAGCATGATGATGGCCGCCACAGCGACGCCGGTTCTCACACTTACGCTTGCGCCCTCGATTCGTTACGGAATGCAGGAGGAGAAGCAGAAGCTCGAGCTCGAGCGGCTGCTGTGGGAGGCGCAGCAAAAGATGGCCACGCAGCTCATCACGCCCAACAAGCAGATCAAGCTCAACATCGGCGGCGAGGTCTTCTTCACGTCGATCGAGACCCTGCGCAAGTACCCCAACTGCACGCTCTGCCTCATCTTCACGTCGCACTACTTCTGCTCGCTGCCGCCCGAGCAGCAGGAGAAGGGCTACTTCATCGACCGGGACGCCAAGCACTTCCGGCTCATTCTCAACTTCCTCCGCACGGGCGCCATGGTGTGGCCCGAATCGGCCGGCGACCGCAAGGAGCTCATGCTCGAGTGCGAGTTCTACAACCTCCTCGACTACGTGTCGCTCCTCCCGCGCAAGGAGTTCTGCCGATCCGCGTCCAAGATCTTTGGCAGGTACTGCGCGTCGTCACCACCATCACAGTCACTTTCTTCTGTTCTGTTCTCTGTACTCACCGCGGTGTGTGTGTTAGTCCATTGGAATGCGATGAAGACTACCGCAAGATCACGTTCCACTTTGACAGCTCCTTCCTGTTCCTCCTATCGAGTACGTGTGCCGGCTGGCCGGAGGCTAGAGTCCATAAGGTTGTTGTGCTCACACACGTCGGTTGCTTGCGCGCAGTTTCGTTCACCCCTTATTTCCCCGACGAGGCGCCGGTCCTTCACGTGCAGTCGCTCAGCCACTGCGACGAGGAATCCAAGCCCATCGAGCTCGTCTACTCGCACTTCCTCACCGTTGGTAAGTCTCCCGCTCAAGGGCTGTTCGGGTCGTGTCACGTGGACTCAAGCTAATCGATACAAACATGAACGACAACAACAGGGACGAGCAAGATGGACACGCTGGCGGAGAGGGTGCACAGCTTCATTCTCTCGCAGTTGGACCACATCAAGCGGTGCTTGATGGACAAGTACGGCGGCGTGACGTCCGAGGATGAATTCGACTCGCTCACGTCCGAGGACTCGCGGCGACCATCCAGCGCCTCGACTGAACCCTTTTCCCCGTGAAGAAGCCGCTGCTCCATCACCCCGACAGGCAGCAGTCAACTCAACACGGTGGAGTTATAACAGTTATTTATTTGTGATCTATTTCTTTATTTATTGTTGTTTGTTGTTGAAATACAATACCCATCAGACACACGATCGCATCGTACCGGTGTAAAATCGGCACAAGCAAGCCTGAATTGGGTGTTGTGGTTGGCCTGACCACAGCCTTTGGGGTGGGCGCCGGACTTGAACCGCCGGTCTGGCTGGCCTGCAATCCCAAGAGCAAGGCAGGTGTGGGAAACTGGTCTGCATCTCGCCTGGCCGGCACTCTCCCTGTCTCGGTCCTGAGCAATCCGGTGACCTGTCGATGGCCTGTCTTCGGCAGAGTGTCGCCAACCGTCATCCTCTTCGCCCCACCTTCCGCTTTCGCACCGGCCCTCTAATTGGGCGCTGCATTCCGGTATCCCATGAAATTATTGGGCGAGAAAAGAAGCAGAAAGGCGGGCTGATTGTTTGGGCACTTTCGTCTGCCGCTACGCCCAGCCAAGCTCTGCCCGCCCAGCCCGGCCCGGCTCTGTCTTTTGTGCTCTCTTCTCTCAGTTGCCCTTCGAGACGTCGGGTCAAGCCAGCTCGCGACGTGCTACGCGCGTAGCTCGAGAAGAAGAAGAAGAAAGCAAGGAGAGGAGGAGGTCGCAGGCACAGCTGCTGACCGATTCTTGCTGAAGTTGCTGTAGGTACGAGGTTGTGCTGTTGTGTTCTTGCTGCACCACCTCCACCTCCACGTGAGAAGCTGTTGGGAGGTGGTGGCATGTGTCTTCCTCGTCTTGTCTGGTCGCCTGCCAATACGCTCACACATCTTCTTTTTACCGCTCCTTCGCGAACACGGCAACAGCTCCACAACTGGGCACTGAGTAGCAAGCACAAGGATCAACAAGACGAAGCGGCCGCGACAGCACTACCAGTGGTGCACGAAGGAGGAGGTGGTACGCGAGGCGGCATCCACTACGCGACGAGGCCACCGCGCGTCGGAGTGAAGGTCGAAGATGGAGGACACAGCACTGCAGCAGCAGCAGCTACATCAACATCATATGATGATGATGGAACGCGAAGGGGAGAAGGAGAACCAAGGCGGCGAACACTACGACGCGAACACCTCGGAGACGAACGACATCAACTGGGCGAGTAGAGGGAGCGGGAGTGGCAGCGTGCCGGTAAGAACGAAATCGTCGCCGAAGAAAGAGACGAAGGGCAAGCAACAGCAGAAGAAGAGCGGCAGCGTGCTGGGGGGAGGTGGAGATCAGCAAGGAGGGCAGAGAAATACGGTGCTGCTGCTAATCGATGACGAAAAGGTGAAGCCCATCGAGGTCGATCTCTTCTGCAAGACCTACCCGAAGGAGCACGAGGCGTTCACGAATGCCTTCCTGCGCCAGAACGATTTCGCGAGGAAGATCTTTGCGGGAGGCGATCGACTTCTCAAGTGGTACTTCCAGGAGGATCATCTCACCTTCCCGCGGCTCTGCCTCATCTACCAGAATCGATGCAGCCAGGGGCGCACCAATCCCTGGGTGCCCAAGCTCATCCGCGGCGGACCGGCCCTGCGCGGACCTGTCGTGCTCGTGCAGCAGAAGAAGTCGCCCAACGCCGAGACGGTCGTCTTCGATCAGTATCGACGCGAAGATCGGCACATGCTGCCCGCTGCGGCCTCGTACCTCGTAGCGGCCCACGTGTCCTGCGGCGACGTCCCCACCCGCACCGCCACGACCGCTCCCGCCCCTCAGAGAAACCCCATGCGGGCTTCAGCGCCTCCCCTCTCGCTCAAGGTACCTATCCCTTTCCAACTCGCTATTTTAGGGCACCACCAGATACCACTAGGCGCTACTTTTAGGACTTCTTCCAACGTTGTCTTCGCTTTCTCGGTTTGTGTGACGTGCTGCGCAGGGGATGTCGACTGGAGGAGGAAGGACAGGGATCATTGCGATGGACGACAGCGTACAGCCTCAGCACCCCTATCTGTCATCGTCGACGCTCTCGCCCACGGCCCCGCCCTTCTCGATCGCCATGCACTCGTCGCTGCCCAGCAGTCCTTCATCATCGAGCCCGTCGTCAGGCTCCTCGTCGAGAGTCTCGTCGCCTTCGAACACCCCGCCTTCGTCGCTACCGCACTCGCCCAGAGACTCCTTCTCGGGATCTATGTTCGTCTCCTCGCCAGCGAGCGCCACACGACCTGGAGCACCATCAACCGCGTCAGCATCGTTTCACGCCTTGCAGCAGTCGGACAGCGCCGTTCCACCGTACACGTCGCCGCACTTCTACTCGCCGCCGCTCACGTCGGGAGGTGGACAGCACGAGTCGCCCGGGTTCGATGGCGGTGGGCTGGTGGAGAGGCCCGTGATAGGCAGCAGCAACGGTGGCATCCCCGTCTCCCGCTCCGCTGACGAGTTTTCGACCTTCTCTTCGCACGTGTTTCCCTATTCGCTCTGGTCGTATCCTGCATCGGCTTCGGCATCGCAGCCTCCGGCGCCAGCACCGGCCTCGCACCACCAACACTCGTACTCAGCCGACGGCATGCTCTCGCTCTCGGGGCAACACCCTCTCCCTCATGCTCAGCACAAGCCTCTCGCCCAGCCGCTCTCCCTCTCGACTTCGGGCGTCTACGTGCCGTCGCACCACCAGTACCGCCCTTCATCGGTGACGCCTCGACCGCCCACCCGCCACTTCTCGTGGGAAGGGCCGCTGGAGAAGCCGACTCGAACGATCTCAGGACCGGAACTGCTGCGTGCCACCTATCCCGCCCCTAATCCGCCGCCCTTCGCTTCCGCCGCCGCCGCTAGGAGAGCCTCCGTCGATTTGGGGGGGCGGTCGCGAGGGCGTGGATGAGCAAATCGTCGGGCAGCTCAAGAAGATCAGGGATTCGCCACTTCTGACCAAGGCCAAAGCAACGCGTCTTGCGCACGCCTACGAGGAATATCTGAGGACTCGCGAAGCGTCCGCGGCCCAGGGCGATGGAGCAAAGAAGCGGAGCGCCGCTGTTGGCGGTAAGCCCTCGGGTGTCACGCGCAAGACCAAGCTGTTCTGCCGCACTCTACTCTTCGACGCCAAGGTAGCACATGCCAGCGAGCGGTGCGAAGATGACATGCGAAGCAAGCGTTCGATGGCCAAGTGGGAGGAGCTGATGCGGACGGAGCTACGCGGCATGCTCGGCGACGGCCTGGTCGACAGCCACCTGGCAGATAGGATACTTCTCGCATGCTTCGCTCAACGGAAAGTCCAGACGGCCCGTGACCTCGTGCGCGAGATCGCGAAGCAGGTCATTCTCCCCTCCGCCCTATTCATCTGCTGTGCGCGCGCATGTCTGATTGTACGGAACCACTAACTCCGCCATGTGACACAAACAGGCACCTAAGGCCGTGTCTCGAGAGGATTGGGCGCTGCTGGCAGACAAGTACGAGGTTTTCAGCCCATGGCTGGCCACCTTCCTGCGCAGCGTCGCCTCGGAGAAGCCGCCTACGGACCTCGATGCCCGAGACGCTAGAGTGACGCTGCGGATCGTCAGGCGGCGAACTTACGACGGCGAAGACGAAGACGAGGAGATGTTCCGCACCATCGCTCCGCTGTCGGCCACCGTCGACGAGCTCAAGCACAAACTGTGGCAAGAGCAATGCCGACTGGCCGCCGAAGGTGGCGACGACCGCGGCCACCTGCTCAGGCCCAACGACATGGGCGTGCTCTACCGATTCAAGCGAGGCATTGAGGTCCATCTACAGAGCCAAGACACCCTCCAGGACTTCCTCCTCCCGCACCCTTTCGTCGAGCCGGCTACGGAGGACCAGAAGCGGAGAGTCGAGAAGGACGACGCCAGAAAGGCACGCACCGGCAAGGTCGAGCCGACCCCGTCGTACGACATGGTCATCACCGAGGAGCCTCGGCTGCTCGCCTTCGCCCATTTCCCCGACCTCGTACAGAACCTCGCCGAGCTCAAGAGCATGATCGACAGCGAGGAGCGCGACCTGTGGAACTACGAACCTGCCGCCCGGGATCGCGAGGACTCGCGCGGTGGGATGCTCTACGACTACCTATGCCACCATTTTGAATATTTGGAGGAGCAGAATCGCAGCGCCGTGCGTTGCGAGAGGAAGGAGCGACAGCGGCGCAAGGAGCGAGCCACGCTGCGGGACGAGCGGCAGAAGAAGGACGCCGAGAACGGCTACCGCGACCAGGGACGCAAGGAGAAGCGCATCGAGGCGGAGCTACACGGCAGGAGAAGCGTCGACGAAGCACCCCCGCACGTGCCGAAGTACATCGTGCGCTTCCTCGCCGCAGCGACCGTGACTGAGGAGCCCTCTACGTTCCTCACCGCCGCTGAGCGTAGAGACAAGCAACTCGGCGGGCGGCGTGTTGAGCGCTGTGCCATCCATCTCGGCAGCCTCACTAAGGAGGACGAGGAGCCACTCTACGCCGTCTTCACCAGGAACTCCGAGTGGCCTTACGCATCACCTCAGCGCTGGGCATTCCATGCTTGGAGCGACGAGTTCTCTCTGGTCGAGAAGTACGGCCTGAGCAACTCCAGCTCCGCCTCTTCTTCTTCGTCGTCGTCATCGTCGACCGCCTCGACCCCACGCACCATCGTCGACGTTCTGCCGTCGCCGCCGCGCTACTTCGAAAGCGTGCAGGACCTCTACGTCGTCCCAGGAGTCAAGATCTACCTCAACGCCGAACACGTCCTCAAGAACAAAGCCAACTGCAAGAGATTCGACCAGTGCGCCTACACCAAGGACGAACTCGCCTTCGTCACAGACACCGCCAGGTACATTTCGTTCATCGCGTGGGCTGGCATGTCAACGTGCGGCAGCTAACTTGTCCTCCTTAACAGGCGCGCTAGTCTCGACTTCGCCCTCACTCGCTGTCTTCGTTCGCTTCAAAACGACCCCTCTCTGGCCGTTCCCCAGTCCCGAGCCGATGCCTCAGGTTCGTAGTTGTTCATGACCATTCTTGTGTGCGTGTGGCTCCATTCCTGATCGCTCTTCGCTCCAATCCAGGCGCCTTCCATTTGGAGTTCCTCGCACCTGTATACGTCAGGCCGCGCAAGCTCCAGAAGCCCGACTTGATCGTCGCGCTCGAGAGAAGATACGACAGGTTCGTGTCTTGTCCCTTTTTGGCCTCGCAGCATCGTGAGGCGGTAGAACTCACTCACTCTCGCACCGCAACCCGTATCCTATCTTCTCTTGCAGCGAGGGTCGCCTGAGCTGCTACGTCGCGACCTCGCTTCTGACCTTGGCCCAGGCCTTCGCCAACGCCCGCCGCGTAAAGAAGATCCGACAGTCCTGGTATCATTACCCCTCTTCTCTGGTTGAGGGATCGTAAGATGCGTTTGGATGACTCACACGCCCTGGTGTCCGTGATCTCAGGTTGTTGGCCCCCGGTCGCACCGAGGGCTTGAACCACCACTCCGGCTCCGGAGGCCAGAGCGGAGCCAAGCGCAACTCCAAGACCAAGAGGAACCACGATGACGACGAAGATGAGTTCCGATTCGAAGCCGAGATCGAGAAATGGGTGAGCGAAACCGAAGGCGAGGAGAGCGAGGACACCGAAGAAGATAGCAGCGACTCCACGGTAACGCCTTGCCCCCCCCCCCACCTCGTTAGGTTCAACCTTCACCACAACGTCGATTGCTTACTTCTCGCTTTCTTCTCTTCGTTCAGACGAGCGGCTGAGCGCCGCCTGATCGGACTTGAGCGCGACAGCAAGCAACCTCGAGCGCCACGCCTGTACATACGCACACGACTTGACATTTGTTGGCACCGACGCGTGCCCTCCCGCCACTCTCTCTGCCAGACACCGACGACTACGACATCATCCTTCCTCCGGCGAAGACGAGTCTCCTCCTTCTTCATCTTCTTCGGCCCGCGCCAGTGACGCAGCAACTGAGAACAGTCAACCTCCACACTACGCGGCCCACCTCACCCTCATCAGCAGACAGCCACTCAGCCCTCTTCCACCCTCTTCATTTTGCCTTCTCTCCATCATCATCATCATCATCATCATCATCATCTTCATCTTCATGTTGCATTTTCTCTCCACCGTTCGCGCTTTTCTCGCTTTCTCTTCGCGGCGACAGAAGGCATTGGCTCTTTTTAATCGAAGTCACGGAAATGCGGCGGAAAGAGCGGGTCTTTGACCTAATGGGGTAAACTTAGGCCCGATAATTCCCCGCCGCAGAACCGGCCAAACAACTCCCGGAATCGCATCAAGCAACTCCCCGCAAGCAACTAGACATGGCGAGCGCAATGGATGAGGAAACTACATCAAAGAAATACGGCGTGCGACATGTCGCGTGCCAGGCTTGCCGCCTTGCACACACGGCCTGTGACGGGTACAGCTTTTTTTTGGATTGCGCAATCTCAATGGAGATTGCAAAACTACAGCAGATTAATTCTGTGTGGGGCAGGCAGAGGCCATGTCGCCGTTGTGTGGGATTGAATCGGGGTCACGAATGCGTTGATGCCGCACCAAAGAAGCGTGGCCGTCCAGGTATCTCCATCTATCCAGCATTTAAATCTCGATTTATTTATTTTAATAAAGAAATAACAAATCCACTCGTTCGTGCCGCTGCAGCTGGGAAGAAGAACGGAGAGGACGCACGAGAGGGCGGCCTCTTCCACTTCACCTTCCAGACGCCCAAGCGGGCCAAGGCCCAGTCCCAGGCCTCGGGCAATGCCGCGCAAGCTCAGCATCAGCAGCCGCAGCCGCACGCACAGGTGGCATTCGGCCATTCGGGCGCAGCACTACACTCCTCTTCGCCCCCCTCCGACAGTTCACCGCCCTCCGCGCCGTCCCTGTCCTCGTCGCCTCCCGGCGCTTCGTCGTCGTCGTCATCGCTGCAGCCGCCACTGCCCACCGCCACCACGACGTCGACGGCCGTGTCGGCTCTGCCGGGTCAAGGCCAGAAGGGCGGCATGCTGGAGAGCATTCTGACGCTGCTCGTCGACGAGGTGCGGGAGCTGAAGAAGTCCAACCAGGACCTGCACAAGGAGGTGGTGCTGCTGCGCGAGAAGCAGGAGCAGACCGACGAAAAGGTCGAACGCATCTCCCAGACCGCACCAGGTACCGTGTGCTCTACCGTTGGGTGCCGCCATCGACTCTTCGGTGATGACTCACAACGTCGACTGTGTGTGTCGTGTGTGTCGTGTGTCGTGTCATGTGTGTGTAGCACAACCAATGCTGCTCAACATCCCGAGTCCGTTGCTCGCCACGTCACACATTCAAAAGGAGCTCTATCGGCTCATGCCTTTCCTCGCCTACTACCGGATCAAGAAAGGCTCCTTTGTCATCGACGACATCAGGTCCGTCAACTCCGCGCCTGCATGACGTGTCACTGGAATGTACTGATTGTTGTTGTCGTTGTCGCGTTGCAGGAAGCCCTTCATAGCGATGCAGGTCCCGGACATGAGCACCATGCGCGGCTGGGGCATGCTACCGTGCGGGCTCGGGATGCCCCAGATCATCTCCGCCAACCGCGTCTTCTGCTCCGTTGTCCAGCTGCCGCTCGTACGCCACGCCCCCCCATCTGACTCCCCTTCATTCTCCGCGACTCTCCGTACTGACTCGTTGCGCGCGCGTATGGTAGCATCAACTCGTCGGCAGCCCATTCTCCGCCGTGTGCCGAAACGAGACGAACAAGGTGACGACCACACACACACACACACATCGCCGAAGGGGCTCCTTGTTTTGATCTTTTTCTGCCCTCTGCAAGCCTTGGCTGACCTGTGGTGGGCGGTGGTGTGGTGGTGTGGTGTGTCGACACAGCGGCTGATCTGTCGTTTCGCGAAGGGGAATGGCGGGGTCGCCGTGAGCGACCCGATCGACGCGACCTGCACCAACCGCACGCCCACCGGCAAGGTGCGCAACCTCAAGACCCGCCTGCAGATCTTCTACGGACCCGACGGCCAGGTACACACCACCATCTTTCTATTTTCGTTAATCTTTATATATACATTATTTCTATATGAGTATTAACGCTGCGACGATCACACCCACAGATGAAGTGGCTCGTGTCGGTGTTCGATTCGATGGTGGAGCACTCGAGCGAACACGAGCCGGTGACCATCACGTTCCCCTCGCCGCTGCTGTCGTGCCTCGCCGAGGAGGAATCTTCCGCCGGCGACGTCTATTCGACGACAACGACGCGGCCCGACCACCTCTTCTTCCCCTCTTCTCCCGCGCAGTCGTCATCTCCTTCGCCCTCTTCGCCCTTTTCGTCGTCGTCGTCTTCTTCGTCGGCCTCGCCGCTGTCTTCGGCGGGCGCGGGCACGTCGTCTCTTCTACCGGTCGGGACCACCCCGCCGCCCGTCTTCTCGTCGATGATCTCCGTCGGCGGCTACCACACCATCCCCGGCCTCTTCCAAGACGACGAGCGATTCCAATTGATGGAAGAAGACGACGAGAACGACAACGACGCGCAGCAGCAACATCAGCAGCAGCAGCAGAACCAGCAGCAACAAGATGGGTTCCTGCGGGACCTGTACTCGCCATCGATGATGATCAATCCGTCGCCGCCGGCCTCGGTCACGACGCCCTTCCTGCCGTCGCCGCTCTCTGCGCAGGACGACCTCTCGTGGCTCCTTGCCTCCTCACCCAAGCCCATTCCATCACCACCCCCCATCCACTACCAGGACTAAGGTCAGATTTTTGTACAGAGTTAAAAAAAACAACAGCACCAACCAGTAATTGGTGGTGTCTTCTTCCAGTGCAGTGGCTTCTGCAGAAGAGAATGTAGGCCCACTCAGCAAGATACATCTCTGCACCAGACAATCTGATATCTTGCCATTGTGTCCCCATTACTGTTGTGTCCCCATTTTATTAAATGTAGCCAACTAACAACATTTGCCCTTCTGTTTCGTCAGACAGTCCCCCTTTTTGAAATGTGACTGCCAGCTGCAGCCTGTTGTGCCAGTCATTCCTCACTGTAGAATTGAAAATCTGTTGCTTGGGCAAAAGATGGGGCGCCGCCCGGAATCGAACCGGGGCCTCTCGCACCCTAAGCGAGAATTTTACCACTTAACTACGGCGCCTGATTGGTGCGCTGACATGCCTAGGCCTCCGAGCTGGCAACAACCCTGTGCCGCGCGATTGCCTGTTCGCTAAAATGCAGAGATTAGCACCTCCTTTGTTGCAACAGAAAGGAACTCAACATAAGAGAAGAGTTACCTTCTGGCGAGCCTTTCCACCATCGTGGCTCTTTCACTCTTGTGGTGCAGGCGACTAGATCGCCGTACTTGACCTGCTTCCTTCTTGGGTGTCACTTGCTCCTTGCTTGAGTGACTCCCAGGGAGGTCTGTTTCGCCTTGGGCTTGATGTCCTCCCGTACCTTGGCAGTCATCCTCCGCTTCCTTTTCTTTTCGTTCAAGAGCAGAGAGAGTCGCCAGTCGGGCATCAACCCAGCTCGCTTCTCTGGTCATCTCCTCTGCCGCGTAGAACGCCCGAAGCTGCCGATATCTGCTCGCAGATCAAACCACGAGTCAGCCCGGGAATCAATGAATGGAGCTGAGCCGGGTTGAATGACCGACCTGTCCTCAACGTCGAAGCCGCCGAGAGCGTGATACAGCTTGTGGAGGTCGACGGGGCACAGGTGCATCGGCTGCTCGTCGTCTTCATTCACATGGCCCGACCCTGCAGACGTGAATAAAAAAAACCTGTGAGACCACACCGCCCTGGCTGCAGCGTTCACGCACGCGCGCGTGCAATCGGACAGTTACCGTTCATACAACAGCTGTAGTACACGCAGTGCTCAACGTTGAACATGTGGAAGACCTGCACCAGCGTTCGGAGTTAAATAGCGCAAGGCCAAGCAGGGCGGATGCAGGGCGGCTTACCTCGTGAGCCATCACCTTGCAGCTCCGCGCGATCAATAGCCTTCGGTTGGCCTCCGCTTGTCCTGCAGTGTCTGCGTGGGGTTCGCCCTCGTCTTCTTCCTCGACCGGCGCCTTCTCCTTTCCCTTTCTTGAGGTCTTCGTTTGGGCCTCCGCCTTCGTTCTTTTCCTCTTCTTCTTCGCTCTTTCTGCCGACTCGGCGTCGTCTTCGTGCTCCGCCTCGTCGTGCAGCTTGTCACGAAATGCCGGATCGTAGCGGGCGAAGGAGAACAGCCCCACGCGACTCTCCAACGACGCCAGCCCCACCACGAACGAGTCCTGCCCCAAACGCAACGTTCAGGTTGTCAGAAAATCATCATTGGGAGAGGCGAGGGCGGTGTCGCACGCGCTGTCCATCGTAGAGGTCTTCCATCGTGAAGGCGAGGAGGCAGTAGGCGTCGTCCGGCAGGAAGTGCTGCAACGAGGTGAGAATGGGCGGCGCGTGCAGCTGCCGCATCGTTTTCTTATCCCTCAGCTGACGTTTGCACACGTGTAGTCAGGTCGGGTGTACGCAGTAGCTTGAGCTTGCCAGCACCCAGAAATGTGTGCGTGTGTGCATGCGTGTGCGTGCGTGCGCGCGCGCGTGTGTGTGCGTGTGTGTGTGTGACGCACCTTGTGCAAGTCGTAGGGATGCGCCACCCGCCAAGGGATGTTGGTACGCGCTATATAGCGCCGAGAGCGAGTGACCCGCGGTACGTCGATGCCCAGCTTCCCTGTGTGAGCGTGCGCACCGGTGTCGTATTCGTAAGCCAGGCACAACACCAACCCCCACCTTAAGGGCTGGGTACCTTCTGCAGAGGTGATCTCGAGCGTGGGCAGGAGGGCCACCTCCATGCCCAAGAAGTAGCTGTCCACAGAGATGAGCGAACAACAGAACTAAATTGTGGATCGACAGCAGAGCGTACATCCGAGCAAAGGCTATGAGCTTGTCGAAGATGTGCGCGGCATTGTCCTCGAACTCGCCAAACGGAAGGAAGTAGATCGTCCTCCGCTCTGACGTCCTGTGGCCATCATCGTCATCATCAAGGTCTTCATCTTCGCCCCGCCAGCTGAGGCCAGTGGCCGACAACACGGTGGTCACGGCACAGAAGTGTGTACGCACACGCGATTCCGCGCCTCTGAACTGTACCACTGGCCGAACGACTGCCGTGGCTCCACGTACTGGTGCAGCCAATCTGTGTGTTGTGTGCCACACCACACCTGGTGGCGGTCAGCCCATCGACGCAGAAGAGACTTTGACAGTCCTTGGCTTGGTTGCCCTCTGCCGTGTGTGGTAGAGAGGGGGAGGGGAAGAGGGGGGGGGGGGCGTGCCGTCGATGAT
>LQHA01000224.1:0-14147 GCA_001567625.1 Acanthamoeba polyphaga | reverse complement strand
GTGTGTGTGGTATGCGTACCGGGCGGTGGCGGCGGGCCGGTCACCTTGGTCGATCGCTCCTCGTCTTCGCCCTCCTCCTCGCCCGGGCCAGCTGAGAGAATGGACGAGAGAAAGAATAAAGTGCGGTGAGCGCAAGACCACACGAGAGCGAGCGCCGCGGAGAGCGAACCTGAGGTGTCGGTGGAGGTGGAGATGGTGTTCACGCCGGCCACGGTGCCGCTCCGCTTGCCCTTGCGCACGACCTGCTTCTCCGCAACGTCGCCCGCGCCCTCCTCCGCGCCGATCTCCTCGTTGCCTTCGCCGGTCCAGGTCTCCTCGGTCTGCATGCCCCGCGAGTACACCTCCACATCCTGGCGTGTGTTTGTGCGTGTGCGTGTGTCATCAACCGCGCGGTGTGCGATGTGCGTGTCGTGTCGCGTGTTTTTTGCCAGTGTGCCAAGACGCACCTTGGGAGCGATGTCGTGCGCGACGACGTTGAGCTGAATGGACAGCTGCTGGGGCCTGACGGTGGTATGGGCCGCGCCGGCTGACGAGGTGGTGGTGTGCCGCGGAGACAGGGCGGCGGGTTCCGGCGAGGCTCTGCGCGGGCTCGCCGCCTCCGTGGCGCCGGTGAGCTCTGCGTTCCAAATGCGGGCAGCGCCGGATGAGCGTCGAGGCGTCCGCCATGGACCACACACACCACCGCACAGAGACGGAAGAGGGAGCGAGTACGCGTATCATCGTCTGCGTCGTCGTGGGTTGTTTTGGGGACGATGGTGGTCTCTTCGAGGGTCTTGAGCAGGTCCTGCACGTTGCTGATCGACGTGAGGTCGAGCACGCCCGCCTCCTGCACGCGTGTGCGGCAACACCACCAGGCGTGGCGTTACGCGAGTGTGAGTAGTGATTAAAGAAAAGATTATGACGATGAAAAAGATGGCAGAAGAAGGGAAAGGTGAGGGGGGGGACAAACCTTGGGGGCAAATTCGGTTTGGTTCTTCTCCTTGAGGCGACGCAGTCGATCCTTTTTGTCCTGCAGCTCCTTGAGCCGTTGCTCTTTCCTCTTGTCTCGCTCAGTCTTCGCGCTCATCGTTAATTCTCAAACAAAATCTTGGCTCGATCTGGCGTCTCTATAAATCTAGTTTAAATCCTTTCCAATTGCAGTAGATTGACGCAAGAAGGACTCAATCTTGTCGATTGCCACCGTGACTGCAATCAAGAAATCAACAACACCAACTTTGGGTCGACACCTTTCTTTGTTGCACGAAAACATTTCTTTTCCCTTTTCTTTTTAAATTAAGTGTGCCGCCCCCACGCCAGCTCCCTGGTCTGCCCACCTACGACCCGAACTGTGCCCCCAACAGAGGTGCACCCTTGAATTTGGGTCGCAACAGCTTCATGATGCCGCGGGCAGTTGATTGATGAAGAAGAACTGCGTCAAGATGTAAAATCGAAAAACCCCAAAACGTTAAAAAGGAAAGGCACACCCTTTTTCCGCGTGGAGAGCTGGCGATGGGAGAGAAGCGACACAACAAGCGAGTTCGCTTCGCAACGAGAAGATCTGGAGTGGAGGCGAGTGCGAGAGGAACGAACTGGGCTCGCTTCTGAAGAAGCCTAAGTATAACGACGAAAGAAAGAGAGCAAAAGGCGAGTAGGGCCGCAACCGTTACTCCATCACGACACCATCGGCCTTACTGGATAGAGAGACACAATCATGGACCGTCCTATCCTCCAACCCGACCAGATGGCCCTACTGATCAAGGGCCTGGCCATAGATGACAACCCGCAGCAGCAGGAGTACTGCCTCAGCATCCTGCTCAACCTCGCTGCGGAAGGTGAGCCCCCCTCCGCAAGTTTGATTAGGCGTGGATGGAAGAGAGTTGTTGAAGATGTGTTGTGATTGATGGATCGATTCATTCCAATCGATCCACAGCCGACAACCGCAGGCATCTAGAGGCTCTGGGCGTGGCGGCACCGATCGTCAGGATCTTGGGCTCGGACACCGCCACCGATGTCATGCGCATGTATGCCTGCTGGGCTCTCTCCAACCTTACCGCTGACGGTCCCTCCGCGGCCATCCAAGAGGTAGCCCGCCCTTCTTGACCCGCTTGCACCAAATGGCCGTGCTGATTGCGTGGCCTACTTGGTTCTGTGTAGGAACTGGACGCTGGCAGGCTGCTGCACGCGCTGAAGCGCATCTTCATCGAGGACCGGGACAACGCTGATGTTCTGGAGAAGGTCCTGTGGCTGCTGACCAACATCACCACGTACACTCCTCGTCTCCTGCGGCTCTGGCCACACACACACCCGCTCCTCTAAACTCTCTGGTGGATGGTACAATGCAGTGATGACTACCCGAGGAACAAGGCGCTGGTGGCCAGCGAACCATATGGTTTCATGTCGCTGCTGACGTCGCTGCTCGACTTCGCCACCGACGAGAACGTACGCCAGCCTCCTATCACCGTACCCAGGAACGATGTTCACCCGCGGTGGTGTGCCACATACCGCTAGCACGAGGAAGGCGAAGCGATCCCCTTGAGCGAGATGGAGTACCCAGAGAAGATCGTGACCGGAGCGGCTAGAGCGCTTCTCAACCTCTTCTTTGATGGTTCGTATCGAATCATTCAGGGCGTGCCGGCGCCACTCCTCATATTCTCTGTTTCTCTTCACAGCCGAGGTGCAGGCCAAGTTCATCATGCAGCCCAACGCGGTGCGGCAAGTGGTCAGTCTGCTCTCGTCCGCCTCGCGCGATATCCAGCAGTCGGTGTTTGACCTCCTGGTCAATCTATCCGCCTTCGAGTACGCTGCTTCTTCGCACCAACCTCCCGCCATAACCACCGACTTAACTTGCGTGTTGGGTGGCTTGCTAGTACCGAGACGCGAAAGCTACTGGTGTCACACCAAGTCTCGGTGAGGCTCACCAAGGTGCTCAACGAAGCCGAAGTGTTTCCCAAGATCTTGGAGAGCGCGATCAAGTCAACCTCCAACATTGTCATCGAAGGTAGCCTTCACCCCGTATTTCTCTTCTTTTTTCACAATGCGACCACCCACTAACGCTTATTACACTGATAGAGGAGAATCACTCCGCGCTCTGGGAGGACGGCACGGTCCTTGCGTTGGTCGACATGCTCACACGCCCAGCCATCCCAGCCGCGATCAAGAACGAGGTGCGAAACTGGAGTCTCTGGAACACGCACACACTGGTGGCTAACAAATGGCGTCGTGTGGGGGTCCGTGTGCAGATTGCGACAGCGCTGCAGTCACTGTCGACGAACAAGGACGTGCGCGACATGATATTCAGGGCCAACGCCGTGCCGCCGCTCGTCGACCTCATGATCCACAACCTGCAGGACTCCGCCGAAGGAGCGCTCGAGGACGTTCTACGTGTGATGGGTACCCACTGCTCGCCTGCGTCGGGTGTTGCTCTCGCTGACTCACTCACATGCCCGTGAAAAATTGGCCAGTGATGCTCACCCTCGACGAGGACAAGCAACGCGAGCTGCGGGACAAGCACGAGGTCGATGTCTTCTTCAGGCGCATCGCCCGTGCCAACGCGCTGCAGGAATTGCACCAGATGGCCTTGATGGGTCTCGAGTACCTCAAGGCCCCGGTCGATGGCCCCTTGCAGCGCAGGCCTGTTCAGGTACCGTCCGGTCGTTTCTGATGTCTCGTGCGAACCCCGGCTCAATCAAGTTCTCGATGCCATGTCGCAGGCTCACCCAGCAAAGGTCGAGAAGGTCGCCACCCTGCGAAGGTCCAGGGCCACTCTCTCGAGCGCAGCTCAGGCCCGGTCTCGCCGGTGCCCGAAGTACGTTTCTTCAGTCCTTGGTTTGCTCTCTCCCGTACGCGTCACTCATTTCGCTCCTCTCCCTCCCTACCTCCCTCCTCGCCATAAGGCGGAGGCGCCAGTTGCCCAGGTGGACGACGAACGGTACGCTTGCTGGCGCACATTGCGTGTGATGGTCCTGGGCGCTGACGCGGGCCAAAACTGTGGCGTTCGTCAACAGGTTCTACATGAAGCGCCAACACATCGCCAAGGAGATTTTGGAGACGGAGAAGAACTACGTCATGTACCTCGGTTCCATAGTCACCGTACCCACCCGGACCTCTCTCTACCCGATGAATCGATGATCGACCATGGCCCGACTCATCATCTTAATTCACCGTTGATGGTGCACCAGAGGTTTATCGAGCCGTTGGAGAGCATCTTGCAGAAGAACCCGAAAACGTTCATCACGCAGGACGACATCAAGAAGATCTTCTCCGTCATCAGGTCAGTAGACTTGGCCATATGACCCAGAAAGAGAGGGGCGGGAGTGCGTGAGTGCTAAGGCGTCGCCTGTGTGTCGATGCCAATACAACAGGGACATCCTGGCGGTCAACAGCGCTCTGCTGGTGGAGGTGGAGAAGGCACTCGAGTTTGTCAACGAAAATCTGAAGATGCAGTTGGGTCAGGCCTTCCTCTCGGCGGTACAGCCCTCCTCACTCTCCGCACTGCACTCGAGTTGCCCCCGGCACTCACCTCGCAGCAATTTACAGGTGGACAAGTTCAAGATCTACTCGGCCTATGTAAATAACTTCGACACCAGGTGCGCTGTTGCACGTCGTGTCGTGCGTGTCGTGCGTGTCGTGCGTTGCTCACCCACTTCTGGACAGTATCGAGACATTGGATCGGGTGGAACGCGACCCGCGGTGGAGAACTTTCAAGGATGAAGTGAGCTCCAGTGGGTCAGTGAAAGACCTCAACTCCCTACTGATTATGCCCATCCAAAGAATTCCACGCTACCTCCTCCTGCTCAACGTACCTCTCTTCTCTTAGCTCAGACTGAGCATGCAGCCAAATCTCTCTAACTGATTGACACCAACCACATTGCAGGACTTACTTAAAAACACGCCACGATCCCACCCGGACCACCCACTCCTCCAGGTTTGATTAATCTTACTCAGCGTGGTTCGCTGAAGTTATGGAAGATTCACCACACCCCTCCTTTTCGACTCGTCCAGTTGGGCCTGCCGAAGATGCAGGAGCTGGCGGCGTGGATGGAGAGCGAGAAGGACAAGTGCGAGGTTCGCCTACTCTTTCTTTCTCTCTTTTGGCTTGTAAGGGGACATGATAGCTCACACGCTCGGGTTGCGCTCTCGGCAGGTGCTCAGCGTCATGACGAAGCTGGCCAAGCAGATCCAGGGCTACCCTAAAGTACGCACACGCTCACACACGCCCGACCGTCACCGTATGGGCGGTTGGCTCACCGAAGGGAATGCTCCACACGCAGGCCTTCATGGAGTTCGGTAGAAAGCCGGTCAAGGAGGGAATGGTGCTCGAATACGTGCCCGCCACCAAGAGATCCCGCTACAGGTGCACCGCGTTACTCCTCTCTTGCCATTTCAGCCAAATGGCTGACGGGTGTTGTACGTGCGCGTGCGGGGTTGGGTCGTGGGTGCGCGCAGGTACCTGTTCGTGTTCACGGACGTGATTATGCTCACGGAGCAGAAGAAGGCCCGGCGGGCCGATCGAGCCTACAAATTCCTCGAAGACGCCTCGCTCGTGGGAGCCCAAGTGGCCGCCCTCCCCGACACTCCCTGTACGTTCCGTTGTGTTGATGTGTGCCATTGCAGCACTGACCAGCGGACTTGCTTTGCGTGAATGTACAGCCCTGAAGAATGCGATCAAGCTCACCTCCAGTGGCGGCACCAAGCGAGATTGGGTGTTCTTCTTCGGCGTTAAGCTCGATGCTGATCTCTGGCTCAGCTGCCTATCCAAGGGTACGCACACGCCTCTGGCTTAGAGCGACGCCTGATCTCACACTTTCCTGTGGTGGCCGCCGCTCAGCAATCGTGGGCGCCAACGCTGCGTTCCAGGTGCAAAAGCAAGTTAGGACCAGCATCGTCTTGCCTGTCGGGTACGCACACCTCCTACAAACAAATGCTATCTTTCTCTCTCATGTGTGGAGAAAATTGTTGCTGTCGATTCGCCCAGGTTGACCGATCATGGCACCCTGCCGCACATGACCATGAGCGCCAGCTCCGTGCCCATTCCCAGCTACAGGATGAGCTATTCGGGTACTCCCCTCCCCAATTGTTGATCGCGCAGGGTTCATTGCTTATTCCTGTTTGTAAATATGGTTGAATAAATTGCAACGTGCAGCCGAGACCACGGCAGTGAGTGATGGCGCGGTACCTCTCCTTTCTTTGTAGCACTAAACGTGCCTTGTTAAATGATGATTGCTCACATGATATGGCTTGGCCACCTGCAGTCGCCTTTGGGATCGCCCACCACTCCCGTACGCACACAGCAGGGCTTGCTTGAATGATTCATTGCATTTTTTATTCTTAATTATTCATTTTTGTGGGTTGGTGATGTTACAGACGAAGAGACGAGGCACTGTGCCAAATATCAGCGAGCCGATGCCTGGCCCACCACCAGGTACGCACTTGCAACACCAGAGCGGCGCATACGCACACACGCAGTAGAAGGGCGCACACATCTGAACGATGCACATTAGGAGCTACAGCTGACGAGCACAATCCTCTTTGGTCAGCCGAAGAGTATCGAGCCATTCAGGAGGCTGAAGAGCTCAAGCGAAAAGTGTACGTTTCATGGACCCACTCTTATTCATGGTCGCTTCAGCTCAAGCAGTGACGACGCGTTGCTGCGAGCAGTTTCCCACAGACAGCAGAGGACATAGAGAACTACAAAAAGACGATGATCGCTCGCTACGAGGCGGAGCTCCTGGAGAACGCGGCACAGCTGAACAGACGATCACGGGCCATGTCGTCCAAGGTACCGCCCACCAACACTGAAATCTCACAAACTAATTTTTTTGGTTTTGACAAAAAAAAGGAGAAGCGCATGTCGATCAAGGAGGAGAAGAAGAAGGAAAAGGAGCGGCTCAAGGAGATCAAGAGGCTGCATAGGAAGTCTGCTGATCCCTCAAAGTCTTTTTAGCCCCTTGTAGGCCTGTACAACAAACAAGTCCCACTACATTGTGTCTGTCCAGTAGGCTTGAGCGCAATGTCGTGGGGGAGAAGTGAGGGTGAAGGCAAAAAAAAGCAACAGGAGTTACAGGGGAAAAAATCTAATGATTGAATGCGATGGTACAGGACGCTGTGTTAGCGTTGTTGAGTCAAACAGACCGTAGGGGCTGCGCCCAGCTGTCGGCGAAGTCTTGGGGCGGACAGACGCTGCGTCGCCAGGCGAGATACCAGTGCTTAGGGTGTCGGTGGCGGCCGAATGTGGTGCGGTGGTGGGATCGGCGAAGCGCAGCGGACCAGATGTGGGCGCTCGTCGAGCGGCCGCGCTCCTCGTCGTCCTCGTCTGGCGACAGCAGGCGGCGCAGGCCGGTGGCCACCGCTTCGGCCCGCAGCAGCGAGCGAGGAGGGAGAAAGGCCAACACTTTACTTTGCAACTCTGGCGGAAGCGACAACAGCGATGGCGCCGCCTCTTGCTGCTGCTGCTGCTGCTGCGGTTGTTCTTCGCGGGTCTGCACCTGCACGGCCTCCTGACGCTCGGGCTCGTCGTCATCTTCGTTGTCAGAGTTCTGCGGGGATGAGGTGAAGCTAAACCCGGGGATGTCGACGGGAGCGAACGTCCTGCGTCTCTTGGCTGGCATCGCGACCGCCGTCGTGGCGGTGTTGGTCGGCTCCTGGCGGTCATCGATCTTGCGCTTGGCGGAGGTGGGTTGAGTCGGTCGCGAGTGTGTGGCGGGCGCGGTGGTCGACATGGAGGTGGCGGGAAGGCACTCGAGCAGGCCGCGCATGTCGGTGGTCGGCACGCGGTTGATGTTGCACTTGAGCGCGAGGCCGTAGTCGCCCGTGATGAGCACGCTGGGCGACACCTTCGTGTGGAAGAAGAGCGCGCACGAGAGGATCTCGTCGTCGCGGTTGTCGATCTTGAGCGCCGCGCCGAGGTGCTCGTCGTAGCGCTGGCCCCGGATCCACTGCTCGCCGCCGGCCGTCGCGTCGTAGATGACCTTGATGGCCAGGCGCGCCTTGCTGCCCAGCTGATCCTTGCCCTGGTCCTGCTTGAGCCCATCGAGCTCCTGCACAACCGCCGAGGGAACGATCACGGTGAGGTGGGGGTAGTTCTTGAGGGAGAGCACGGCGTCGAGTGAGGTGATCCAAGCGTTGGTGTCGATCACGACGAAGCAGGCCGACTTAAGCTGCTCGGCAAGCTGGGGCGTCATCTTCATGCCGCGTTGCGTCTGCTCGACTCGAGCCCGGATGGTGTTGGTCGTGTGGCTGTTGCGGGCAGACCCGGCCGATCGATCGTTGGACGGCACTTCGCGAGGCGGCGAATCTCGTTTCTTGTTGTTGTGGGGTTGGGAAAGACGACGGGGAGGCGAGTGAGGTTTGGAAGACGCTGATTGATTCTTGCGCAGCTGTTTGAGTTGCTGCAATTGGTGCTGGACATGCTGGGATTGGAAGAGAGGAGGAGGGCTTACGATTGCTGGATTGATGCGAAAAGAAGGCGAGGTGGAATCCACGACTGACTTGGCGGGAGACTGGTGATGGGGAACCATCACCATCGACGTCAACGCGGACGGGGACCCTCTCCACCTTCCCTCGCAATCACTACAGCAAGCGAACAACTGGACATTGCGGGCTGGATCATAGCCCAGCCCAATCCTCTGCCCGTGACAGTGTCGCATGCACACCGCACAAGCAGGCACAGGCGGGGGCGACACGAAGGATGTGGTGCTCATGTTCGCGAGATGCGATTGGGGGTGAGTGTATGCAGGCTGGGTGTGATTGTACGTAAAATGTGTGGTTGGGGCAGACAGCATCGCGCGGGTGAAAACCTCTCGTTTATTGAGGTTGAGAGATAGAGAAAGATGGAGGTGTGTGTGTGTGTTGATGTGTAATGAAAAACAAAAAAACTGCGGCGTCTTGTTTTTGTCCTTGGACCAGCATTTTTCACTAACTTTTCCGTCGGCAGAAAATCCATTCATCGAAATCTCACGCATAGGAAATAAAAAAGAAATTCGATTTTCCAGAGGCCCGACAAGAATGCTACTGGTGCGAGAATGTGAGCTCGCCACAACACACAACATCATAATTGCACACAGGGAGCCACGTTCTCGCTCCAGTAGTCACTCTTTTGCAGCGCGATTCCACGACGAACAGTAGAATGGATCGTCGCGCCACGATACCAGGTGTGAGAGGATGCGGGCGTGGTGTTGCAGCTTATTGTCTATGGTGTGTTGAACAGCTGGCACGCCAGCCGCTTCGCTCATCAGCTGTCAAATGTGAGCTTACTGTTCTTGCCACGTGGCGTCAAGTGAAGGACATGCGTACCCTCTGCACGTTATCAGCGTACGCCTGCGGGTTCTGTCGCTCCATCTTGGTCGGTGTGTAGGTGGGCAAGTAGATTACGTCCACATCATGAACGAAGGAGGCCAGCAGCCAAAAGACATGAATCGAGGTGGGGATGCTCTCCCAAGTTGGGCTGAAATGCCGGTAGCGATACCTGCCGCGGGGTGCAATCAATGAACCACAAGCGAGTGCAAGGCCCTGAGTAAGGTAGAAGCAGGGCCTACCGCAAGACAACCGGCTGCACCGGCACTCCACCCACGAACGCGCCTCTTCGGAAGTGCACTAGCGGAGTGCCGGTGCAGTGGGTGAGCTTCTGGGTGGAGTGGATGCTTCAACTAGACTCACTCATGTGCAGCTTTAGTATGTACCCATGCATCGTCCGTTGGTCGTGGTCCCTTCGGGAAAGATCAGGAGAGGTCGATCTGTCCGTTGGATATCAGAACACACATCAAGGCCAGAATGCAAAAAGAGTGAGCCGAACCCGGGCTAGCGGTCCGCTGCCTTTCCACAACCCGATCAGTGGCGGAGCGTATGGGCTGGTCCTTGCTGCATTCAACAAAGTTATAAACTGCAGCCACTTGAAAGTGATCACGGTTTCGGTACCTGGCTGTCGTGTCCTGGGCCGACCGAGCATGTGCCACATAGAGGCAATCGAGCAAGCGTGAAAGGAAGCCCCAATACCACACGTTCTTCACTCCGTGCTGATGGCCACGGGTTAGTGCGAGACAGCCAGCAGTGACAGCACGGATAACGATACCTTGGCTACAAATGAAGGAAAGCTGAGGTACGCGTGTATGAGCACGTCCAGGTAAGAGCAGTGGTTGGAGACTATCGTGCCCGTTGCCTGTGTGGATGGGAGGTCAGCGCACGAAAAACACGAGATGGAAAAGGCCATGGCTACCTCACGCTTCCCTCTGATGTGAAGCCGCACTCCTCCGACCAAGAAACCCACGCTGAGGAACAGCGAAGTGACGGCTCGCAGTGTAGTGCGCGGTCCGCCGGCGCCTGAGGGCAAGAGCGACAGCAGCCAGGCAATCGCGATGTATGCTGCCAGCATGAGCACCAGCACCACCGCTCGAACAGGAAGCAACAGAACGGCTCCGGTTGCGATCTGCACAGCAGCTGCGTGAACCATGCATTGCACCACACGAAAGATGTCCGGGGGGGGGGCAACCTTGCCATAGAACCAGAGCCTGGCGCCGGCGGTCTGCTGTGGGTTCGGGTGCACAAAGGGTGCGGCATCAGCCCAGGCCTTCTGCTCTGTGGCGCTCATCGCCGCCCAACGCGTGGCCCACCCAGGGCATGGTTGCATTTATTTTATGTTTTTTTTCCCTTCCACTTGGCTTTATTTGTTGTTGCTTCGCGCACAGCAGCAAGTTGATGATCCCGGTCTTGCTGGCCCCCGTGTTGCGAACAATCATCGACAAACAAAGGGATCACGTTTGGCACAGTGTAGCCGCCTCGTGCCTTACACGAAGCCAGTCTGGCCCCGGCCAGACCACAGCCCGAGCTCATAGTGAGTAATGAGAGGAATGCGCGATCACCAGAGCCGAGAATACCAGGAGTTCTCCTCTGGGAGTCCGAACGCGTAAAAAAGGCGGAGGCAGTTGCAGTTCTCCCTCGCGGACAGAACAAAAACAAAACAGCACGGATTACTCACCTGACGAAGATTGAACACAAATTGCTGGCATAGAGGGCTGCACGCAGGACGAGGAAGCGCTTCATCGACAGGTGTACATTGTTCGAAGTCGAGGCGACGTCGTATGGAGAAAGGGAAAAGCAACAACCAAAAAGATGCAGATGAAATTGAGCTGCAAGACTTCGAGGAGCACGCAACTGCATCCCCAAGCAGGGATCTGCGGCAAAGAGGCGGTGCCGTGGCCCCGGCAAGCACAACCACACCGCCGTCGCTCGGCGCGATGAAGCGGCAGGGCTCTCGCCACCCGCATTTTGAATCTTCCCGCAATCAGTACTTCAGCCATCGAGATGGACTTGCACTGGATAGCTCGGACGAAGAGAACCTTGGAGAGAGCGGTGAGGTTCGACATAGAAGCGGCAGACACCATCCGTCCCCAGCATCCAACCGCCAGCAGCTCCAATCCTCCACCGGCGTAGCGCGAAACGACAGAGGTGGCTGGGATGCCGAGGGCAACGGCAACGATCCACAGCACACGAGCCAGCACGAAGCGCACGAGGTACGACTTCCACCGAGACACGCCCACGCGATCCGTCGCAGCATCCCCGTCGTGCACGACGAGGACGACGTGCCCACCGAGAAGGAGGAAGAGGAGGAACGGGAAGACGAGGACTCGGCAGATGAAGGTGGACGCGCTATACGGCGCAAGCTACCCCCATCGAGGGGGTCCAGCCTCCCTGCGGCCGCCCAGCTGAATCCGCAGCGATTACCGGCTCGTGCCCTGCAGCACAAGCCCAGCCTCGACGTGCAGGGCCTCCAACAGCGACGACGCCCTAAGGTGCTGCCCTTCCGCAAGGCGTCGCTCCCAGCATCGATGATGTTCGGCTCGCAGCAGCGGAAGGACGAGGCTGCCCTGCATCGCCAGCCGCTCCTCGATCGTACCTACCGGCAGATGGAAGCCAGTTCGCGCTGGCCCGAAGGAGGCCCTTCGCCGCGCGACGAGGAGCGCCTCGGCCAGGGCGACGACACGGGCCGGTTCCCGCGTACGTGCCTTTTCTCCGGAGCGTAATCTCGGGGGTTGTCATTGTGCCGTTAATTTGGACTCATTCGTGCGTGTGTGTGTCGTGTGTTGGCCATTACAGCTGTCACGAAAATGACCACAACTACGGACATGCCTGCCGTAGGTACGTTACCTTAGGAGGGAGAACACGGAAGTGAGCCGCACCTGACACACCAACTTTCACCCAGACGACGATGGCTACTATGATTTCGAGATGCGACAGCGGTCGGGCATGCGCAGTGCGCGCGGTTCCACCAACACTTTTACCACTCGATCTCGGGCACGCTCACCATCGCCCTCATCGCGCCGACCATCTGCCAGCCCTTTCGACCCGATGGCCACCGCCGAGATGTTCACCACCAACCGGTACGCGGGTGGTCACCTCCACAACCGCTGTCAGCCCTGTTGACTGACGCCAGGGACACACATCTGCAGCATTCCGCCGTCGCGCAAGTATCAGGAAATCAATCCCGATGCTCCGGACGAGCTGCCGCCATCGAAACCTGCTCCCATCATGCTCCTCAAGCCGAAGAGGAAGCGCAAAGTTAGCGCCTTTTACCGCTGCTTCACCTGGTTCTGGACGGTGCGTAACCTTTTCCTTCTGCGACCCATACGTCTCAACTTGTCATTGAACCGACACCGTCACCCGTTCATACATTCGCAGGCGTTCACGTGGCGATTTACCAAGGCACTGTGGCCGCTTATGCCTGCTGTCATGCTCCTCTTACTTGCTGGTGTTCTAGGTAAAACAACTTTCCACCCTTCTGTTCTGTCTGGATGGAAAGACATCGGCCCAATACTTACCTCCCTCTTGGGTGTCTTCTGCAGCTGCGCTCTTCAACATTTTCTACGACGTGGAATGGGAAGGAACGCGGTCGTGGCGCTGGATGGTTTGGGTACAGCTACCACAACACCCTTCTCAGTATCGCTTGCGTTGCTCACCCCGTGTGGACCGCTTGCACAGGCCGGCGCGGTGATCGCGGTCTTCGTGGTATCGAACTACGTGTTTGCGATGATCATGTGGGTTCTCAAGCGCCTCATCTTCGAGACAAAGGTTTGCGCTCGTTTTGTTATTCTTATTTCCCCACTGTAGCCAACGCGTCATCATGGCGTACCTGCCTAACGCTGGCATACAACTACTACCTCAGGTCTTCTACTACATCAACACGGTGTCTACAACGTTGAGCTGTTTCGTATCTTGTACGTCCTTCTCTCCGTTTACCTCTTTCCCTCCCAAACCACGCTGATGGTCGTACTGCCCCCAGCGATTGTCCTGCTGGCGACCTCCGGCACCATCCTCACAGGGTGGAACAGCACTCCTCGCTGGTGGATCACCAAAATGTACGTGTCGCGACTGCCATCGCCACCGTTCATTGTCCGCGTGCTCCGCGCTAACATGGACACCGCAGTTTAACGGCGCTGCTCGTCGTTTCGATTCTTCACTTCTTTGTCATTCTCGGCACCAAGTACCTTATCGGTACGCACATCCGCTGGACTCCGCAACACTGACCCCCCCCCCGGTGGTTGACACGTGGTGTGTGTTGCTCTGCTACAGTCAAGTTGCACCGGGAGCAGTTCTGGGAGTCCATTTCCAAGTTCCTGATTTCTGAGCGGATCATCTGGAAGATGGCCTACGGCATTCGGTACCCCTCTTCACCCACTCTTGGTGCTCTAAACATTCTTTCCCGGTTGCGCCGAGCGCATTGACGCTCCACGTTGTGTCGTCACTCTAGGCGCAAGGAGTCTGTGAAGCGTTCACACGTTCTGCGCAAGCCCTCCATGCATCACTTCCAGAACGCGTGGCAGTGGATGTTGGACAAGCGCGCCAATCCCTACCTCGATGTTACGTCATACGACATCGACAGTGGTGCCAGGTACGGCTTAAATCTCTATGTACCAAAACCTCTGTTGTCTAACACTCTGTTCGCTGTCTTCTTGTGTATGTGTGTGTTGTCACCAAACACTCAACAACAAATGTTTCTCTGTCTGTGTCACCCCCCCCCCCCTCCCTACTAACGCCAGCCAACAGTAACCATTGCACCCCTCATTATACCCCTAGGCTTCGCCCACTCATCCTGCTCTTTTCTTCTGTTTTCTTTGCTTGAACAGAGCCGAGCCACCACTCGAGCACTCCGCCTCAGTCGCTCGAGTCATCCTAAAAAA
>LQHA01000223.1:0-14235 GCA_001567625.1 Acanthamoeba polyphaga | reverse complement strand
AACCCCCCCTCCGAGGCCCTGGCCTGATCGTGTGCGGTGGTGCGTGTGCGTGTGCGTGTGCGTGTGCGGTGGTGCAGGTGCAAACAGGAGTGTGATCGTCAAGGGCGGGGGCAGGGAGTGCGTGGAGGCGGCGGCCCAGTTGCCGGAGGTGGAGACGATCGCGCGGAAGAGGCTCAAGATGCTGGACGGGGAGATGATGGCGCTCATGGTCGACGCCGCGCTCCCCAAGGGCCTCAAGAAGCTGGCCCACATCGACCCGCTGGGCCTGTCGTCCAACAGCAACAAGACCCGGCAGAAGAAGAACAACATCGTGACCGCCGCCGACGACCACAAGGAGAAGCGGCCCGAAGTAGCGGCCGAAGAAGCAGAGGAAGAAGAGGAAGAGGGCGAGAGTGGGGAGGGCTACAGCGATGACCACTACGGCCAGGGGAGCTCCCGCGGGGAGCGGGGCGAGAGCGGCGGTGAAGACGACGAGGAAGATGAGGAAAGCAGCGACGAATGAAGGGAAAGGTGTAACGAAGAAAAGAGTTGAGAAAAACAAGTACAGACAGGCTGATGATGTAGCGGGTGAAGAAGAAGAAGAAGTGGAAGAAGTAGAGAGAGAGAGAGAGATGGTGCACGCGCGCACGCGGGTGTGTGTGTGGGGCTCTCTTTCTTTTTCTAGAGGAGGACGTAGCCGTTGCTGGGCTTGCCGTGTAGCTGTCTCTTGGAGTAGTAGCCCTCGAGCACCTTGTCCTTGGGCAGCTTGTGGAGCTCGCCCGTGGCCGGGTCGAGCTGGTTGACGTAGAGGAACTGGGGCTTCTCGCGCAGGAAGTCGGGCAAGCTCTTGTTGGACGATATGTCCTCGGGCTTGACGAGGTAGTGCTTCACCCGCTCGTAGGGGTCGTCGTCCACGTAGGCCACCGCGAAGAGGCCCGGGTGGTTCTCGCTGAAGCGGATCACGAACGTGCCGATCTCCTCGTTCTTCAGGATCTCCGTGCACGCGTTCTTCGTGATGAAGCCGTAGATCAACCTGCACACACACACACACACACACACACACGACACGACACGACACGACACGACACACGCACACGACACGATGAGTGGTCCGGCGCGTGTACAGGAAAGGAAGAAGAGGAAAGAGTGTGTGCGTGCGTACCCGACAAACCACATGTTGGCGATGTGCCGCTTGAACCGAAGCGTCTGTACGACCTGGCCGAACCACGACCAGAACCGACCCGCCTGCTGCTGTGTGACATTGAGCTGACCGCCTGTGTGTAGCCGCACAGCCAAGCGACGGCGACGATGAGGAAGATGACGATGACGACGACGATGAAGATGACGATGAGTACAGGAGAGGGAGGAAGAACACAGTGGTGTGCCATGGCGGCGATTGGGGGTGTGTGATGATGATGTGCGCACCAAAGAATTTGTAGTGGATGTACTGGAACTCGCCGTGGTTGAGTCGCCGCTGGGGTCGCCCCGGGTCCTGTCTGGTGGCCTTGAGGAAGTGCGTGTGCGTCACGTTGGCCAGGTGCTGCCACGGAATCTCGGTCTGGCATCGGATAGAACACGCACCGCGTTAGCCGTGCGTGTCGTGTCGTGTGCGTGTCGTGTGCGGTGTCGTGTCGTGTTGTGTGTTGCTTACCTGCCCACCAAAGGCTTCGAAGAGGAGCAGCTTGCCGGCGGCGTCGCACCACTGGCTCTCGTTGGTGATGACGATGATCGGGCTCGAGCCGGCGCTCTCGATCGTGTGCGTGCCGCCGTTCTGGAGCGTGACCTGCACGGCGAACTTGAGGTAGACCATCGACATGCGGGTCGAGACGTTGAGCTTGATGTTGTGGAACGTGAGGACGCGCTTCATCGAGTCCATGGCCTGCACGTCGTTCTCGATCGGCTTCTTGTTCTTCCAGTTCTTCTCCTCGGCCACCAGGATGGCCTTGACCTTGCTGATGTTCTGAATGTTCACGTTCGAGCCCGACAGCAGCGCCAGCACGTAGTTGTCCTCCAGCGTCTTGCCCTTGAACAGCACTTGCGGCGTCGGCTGGTCCGTCAACATGAGCGCCGCGATACTGGTGCGCGCGCCCGCAAACGTGATCAGTCAACCAAGCGCGTGTGTCGTGTCGTGTGCGTGTCGTGTCGTGCGGTGCTGCGTGTGTCGTGTGTGCGGTGAGGGTGGTACCAGGGAGGTGAGTGGGGGTTGAGGACGAGCTGCAGCTCCTGGCGGAAGAGTTCGATCTTCTGCTGCTGGATCTTGAGCCGCTGGAGGAGCATGCGCAGCTGGTGGAGCGCGGGCGGGTCGAGGATGACCGAGCGGTGCAGGCCCTGGAGCTCCTTGAGCTCGAGCTCGATCTGCTGGTTGAGCTTCCACTGCTGCTCCTGGAGCTGCCGCACGCCGTCCTTCTGCGGCTGCAGCACGAGCTGCTGCTGTATCTGTCGGATCTGCTCGATGTGCTGGTCCTGCGTGGCGAAGAGCTGCTGGACCTGGTCGATCACCATGCGGGCCTTGGCCTGGTCCTGCGAGATGGCGGGGAGCGGGACGTGGGCGGCGGCGGCAACCGGGCGGGCCTGCTGTCGGGGCTCGGCGGCAGCGGCCTGCTGGTGGTGCTGGTGCTGTTGGCCCTGTTGTTGGAAGTGGGCCGGATCGACGGTGCGGGCGACGGCGTCTTCATCTTTAACCTGGACGGCGGGGGCCATGGCCCCGTGCGCTGCCTCGGGCAGCACGAAGCCTCCAGGATTGGTGGAGCCGAGCATTCCATCGTCATCATCATCGAGGTAGTACTCGCTGCTGTCGAAGGCTGGTTGCCTGTTGGGACAATATTATTAATTGATATTATTCAAGATTATTAATTGACAAGATCTTGAGGGGCTTGCAAGAGCTCAAATCGAGGGGTATCGTTTGGAAAAAAACGATTAATCGATGTACAAAAAGGCCTTTTGTACGTACTCGAGTTGGCTGTAGAGCGTATCGAGCACGTCATCTGTGAGCTCCTTCCAGAACTCATTCCCAAACTCGGGGTTCATCTCATCGAGGTCCGTCTCCTCCATGTTTGTTCAATCAGTTGTCTCGAGACGTCTGATCCCACAAACGTGCGCCGAATCGATTGGTTTCAATCAACAAAAAATGCGAACCCACCCCCAAGCTCAGCGCGTGGGAATTTTCCTGGTAATGACCCTACTGACATTCCTGACAAATACCACACATTGTCGACACGCGAGGCACGTGGCCGAGCTCTGATGAACTAGACGATGGCGTTCTTACAGATGAAGATGGTCAAGAGAGTGCAGAGGGCTTCTATGTACAATGATGATGATGATGATGCCTGACAATGGGCTGGGGCTCTGAGCTGAGCTTTGTCCGGGTGGCGGTCAGTCGTCGAGGACGAGGCACACGGGCGGCGAGGCGATCTGGCCGGCCGATACGGCAAGCGAGATGGGCAGGCCCGAGGCGCGCACGACGTCGCGCCACTGGTCGCGCGAGAGCTCGCGCAGCTGGGCCACCGTGGTGAGGTTCCGCTGGATGAGCTCCAGCAGCAGCGGCTTCAGCAAGGCGATCTCCATCTCCTCCTTCCTGCACGCGTGTCGTTGGTCGTGTCGTGTCGAATTAGTCATGTGTGTGATTGGGCAGGCAGAGCAGGGGAAGCAAAATACGCAGCAAGGCGGCACAAAAAGGTGTCGACGGTGGCGTCATTCCCGAGCGCTGGCATGCTGGTGGTGGCTGGTTCGAGCTTGAGCCGCTTCTTTGCCCTCCGCTCCGTGTCCTCATCTTCGTCGTCATTGTCGTCCACAAGGTCGATCACGGTCGCCGTCGCCTCAGCCCTCGCGGCTTCATTCCATGTACCCACAAGCTCGTAAGCACAGTTTGCGTCATGCGTGCAGGTCGGCGGGCAGGCAATACCTGGAGGGTCGATGCGGCACTGAAGCGTGTGGAAGAACTTGGCCGTGCGGTACCGCACCTCGAGCTTCTCGATGAAATCGCTCCTGGTGTAGGGAGACTGGCTGAAGCGTTCGCCGGTGGTGGTCGCACCCACGCCCACGGACTGCTCAATGCCGAACGAGTCCTTCTTATCGGGTACCGCGCTGCACTCCTTGAATGTGTACCCAGTCGCGCCTTTGGCCCTAGTGGACGATCCTTTGCTTGCAGTCCTGAGGCGCGCCTGGTACAGCTCCAACGCGATGGTGCCTGCAGCCTTGTTCTTCTTCGTGGCGGTGTCCGGGTTTTCCTCGCCCTCGTCATCGTCGCCGCTGTCGTTTTCCTCATGCCTGCCAGGGGCGGCAGTCTTGCGGAACACGAACGGCCGTATGCGCATCATTCCCGCCGCATCGGTTCCAGTCCTCACGCCCGAGGTGACTTCTATGCGAGACCCTGCCGACGCATCTTTGGGAAAGGAGAAGGGAGGTGAGGCTGTACGTCCAGCGAGAAAGCAAGCGTTTGGGGCGATAGAGTACTTACACGAGTCTGCTATCTGTCCGTCTACCACGATGGCTACGCCCCAGGGGTACCTGTCGTGAGGGGCAAGCACTTTGAACTGGACGGAGAAGAACGTGTCCTCGTCGGGCACCTCCACATACCACCCTGGTTTTGTAGGCAGCTGTGCGACAAGGCGAAGAAGATAATCAGTTGACGATTTCAAGTGATGGCAAACAACTTCTGTTCACAGGTGGGCATACGTGGTGAGCGTCTACAGCGGCCTGGGAGATGTAGATGCAATCACAAGGCGTAGTGCCATTGAGTAGCACAGAAAGCATGACCTGAAGCTCGTCCGTGGGTAGGGCAGGCAGATTGCGTTGTAGTTCGGTACACCGTGTCAGTGCGTCGCCTTCGCGTACGAAGAACGCTGATCCTCCCTCCTCCATCTCTGTGCTCTCCATTGAAGATCTTGCGCAGAGAGTTTCTTTTTCCGAATTTGGCGCCATTTTTATTTTTATTTTTTATAGACTTTGGCCGTGGCAAACCAACCGCCTCAAGTGTGGGCCTAGAAGTAGCAGTCCTGCTGGGAGTAGTCGTAGAAGGGATACTCCATCTCGGCGTGGTGGGGCCGGACGAGGTACTTCTGTGCGAGGTCGTGCCACAGGCGGCAGGTCAGGGCGCACTTGGCCTTCTCCTGAAGCGAGAGGAAGGAGAACACATGCGACACCAACTCCAAGGGCATCGGGTAGGGGAACACCTACGCCACCACATCAGATAACACCCCATCAGTCGTTCACACCGCACATACGCACACCACACCCGCCAGAACACACGTACACCACACGCAACAGGGACACTCACCTTGACGATGGCGCGAGGGTTGTACAACAGGGCCTGTCTTCTGTCGGCCTGGGCCAGGTCGTCTTTGCCCATCAGCTGGAAGGCCGTGGCGCGTGTGGAGAAGGTTTGCTCGTTGGCCACCCCGCGGTCGATGGCCTGGCTCAGATCGTCGATGGCCCGGTCCAGGTTCTCCAGGTAAAAGTGGCACAGGCCGCGATTGGCGATCGCCGTGTATTGGGGCACCACTGCCGATTGGTTGGTTGGGTAGGTCAGTTACGTGGTAATTGGCGCAATTGATGAACCTAAGGCCTCCTTGTGATGGACTTGGCGTCGTACCGGATTGAGCCAGGCCGGCGGCAGTGGTAAAGAGCACGATGGCCTCCTCGTACTGCGAGGAGTGGTACATCGCGAGTCCCTTGCAGTTGTACAGCTCCGCCAGGCTGGGCACAGTGGCCGCAGCCACAGACAGCGCCTTCTTCTTACCTCTCGATTGGCACGTGAGCTGCGACTGGTTGAACGCTGCGGTACATTTCTCGTGCACGCTCGCCTTCGTAAAGCCAGATACGTTAGTTGAGAGCACGACGAACAATCGTAATGAACGACACGCGACACGACACGGTGCGGTGCAGAAAAGGCGAGCGGTGATGTGTGCCTTGCAGCGAGAGCAGTGGAGGCCCTGCTTGGTGAGTCCGAGAAGAGGCAGTCGGCACTGTGAGCACAGCGTGGGCACGTGAAAGTCGACCAGGCGCAAGCAGTGCGCGTCTATGGTGAACACGTAGGGGCAACCCACAGGGCGTCAGCCAGGATTGTCTAGAGTGGGACAGGTCCACGTTGGACGAGTTGGGTACCGGGGCTGGTGCGGCAAGGTCCATGATAGTGCTGGCGGCAATTCGTGTGAATTGTTGACTGGCACTCCGCACACTCGTAGCCTACAAGACACGCGACACAACACACGCGAGACAGACACACGCGGCACAACACACGCGACACACATGAGATGACAGGCGATGCGGGGAAGATCAGGGGAGGCGGGGACCTTGATTGCGGAAGCCGACCAGTAACTTGCGGCAGTGGTCGCAGAACGTGGGCTTCCTGAAAGTCTGCACGCCGTACTTGTGCCCGACTGTCGCCGCCGGCGAATGCTTGCCTCCACGAGCGCGCTGCAAGGGTTCCTCCTCGCTCGGCTCTTCTTCCTCCTCTTCTGCTTCGGCTTCATCGTCGTTGTTGTTGCCATCTGCGGCCTCGAGGGCGTCGATGGCGTGGGCGAAGGCCTCGGCCGCCTCGGCCCAGCGACCCAGGCGGTCGAGTGCCAGACCCTGCACGTAGAGAGCCTCCACGCTGGCCACGCTCCCGTGTCCGCCACTCAGCCCCACCGACTGTCGGGCGTCGCGCACCACCTGCTCCATCCCCGCCTGCTCCACCACCTTCCTGGTCTTGGTCTCCTCTTCAAGAAGCGCATCCTCTTCTGCTACTTGACCACCCCCGCCCCCCAGGTAGCCAGACGCCACCCCCCTCCTGTCTCGGCCGCGTAGCGCACCGCGCATTCCACGCATTCCAAAGGTGGGTTGGGAGCGGTCGCTGGGTGCGGCGGACAGGGCGGCAAAGGTGGCCTGGGCGCGCTGGAGGTAGAGGCGTAGTGGTTGGCGGGGTCGGCCGCGATGGCGTTGGCGAGCACGTCGGGGTGGAGGAAGTGGTCGAGCTGTTTGCCCGCCTCGTTGGAGAGCTGTTTGCCCGCGGTGTAGGCAACGCCCGGGACAGCGGCGACACCGCTCACAGTCTTCTCGGCCGCGTTCACCACGATGGCGCCCCCCGATGAGGGGAATAGCCAGCCACAAGGGAACTGCGCCCATGCCTCCGCCACACATGTTGTTGTTTGGTTCGTTGACGGTCTTCCTTGTTCTGCGCCTAATGACCTGCCTGAATGGCCTGATTGGAGTTTCGGAAACGTAAATTACTTTCGAAACAAGATATGACCTCCAAATTTTGAGGAAAGAAAACAGGGCACCCAAGATTGCTTTTGCTGTTGCGATTTAGAGCCAGCGATGGAGAGAAGAGGCGGAGGAGCTACGTTCTTCGTCCGCGGTGCTGAGGCGCTTACCCTGTGCACCGAACTGCAACGCAATCCGCCCAGGCCTACACGAGCCGCAGACGAGATCCAAGCCCATCTCGCCGTGCTCCTCAATGGCACCACGCCTTGCGACTGCATCTACATCTCCCAAGCTGCTGTAGAGACGCACCACGTATGTCCTTCTCACCTACGCGCCCCTCTTGCTAGTTTACATGTAAAACATTGTTGTGATTTTACTGATTATCTTGGGCTTGGGGGACCCACAGCTGCCGACACGACCAGGGTGGTACGTGGAGGTGCCCGACGAGGACACGCCCTTCTCTGTCCAGTTCACCCTGTTCCCTCCGCCCAACTCACCCGCCCTATGCGCCTACGTAGTGGTAGATGGTCAAAAGGCGGAAAGCTGTACGTCCTTTTGCCGCCTCACATGCTTTGCCTTTGGCCTCATCATTCCTTCCTTCCTTCCTTCCTCCATTCATCTCTCTCTCCCCAAAGATGCGTCGACAAGGATGCAAGATGTGGCCACCACGGGCATTAGGATTGGGACCAACGCCGCAGGAAGGAAGCTCATACAGCCGTTCATGTTCTGCAAGGCCAGCGGCGAACTCAACGACGACCAGACCGATGACGACGATGACGGTGAGGGCGAAGCCGACGCCAGCGCCGCGAAGAAGAACAAGGCCGCAGGCACCATCGCGCTGGAGCTGTTCAAGACGCGCCCCGTTGCCACGAGCAGAAGGTTGTCCACGCAGCTGATGCCCGGGTACGCGTTCACGCCGCGCAGCGTCGTGCCTGATAAGAAGGAGTCGTTTGGGATTGAGCGCTCCGTGAGCGTGGGTGCGACCACCACCGGCGATCAGTTGCGCTGGGCAGACTACTATCGGGGCGAGTTCATCGAGAAGCTCGAGGTACGGTACCGCACGGCCAAGTTCTTCCACATGCTCCAGTGCCGCATCAACCCTCCAGGTATTGCCCCTCGACACACAACGCACACGCACACGCACCACCGCACACGCACACGCACCATCACACGCACATACTTACCACATGCTGCAATGTGCTTACACCGGCATTGTAGAAGTCAAGCAGGCTGAGGGTCCGGTGGCGGTGATCGATCTGGTGGATGACGATGAAGATGAGGAGCACACGGAGCGGAGGGCAAAGAAGCGGATCAAGCTCGAACCAGCGGCCTCCAGCATGCCAGCGCTCGGGAACGACGCCACCGTCGACACCTTCTTGTGCCACCTTGCTGCGTACGTACTCCCCGCCCTGGCTTTGCCTGCATAGTCGCACACGCACACGCACACGCACCACCGCACACGCACCACCGCACCCCAACGGCGTTGCTGACACACGACACACGACCAACGACACGCGTGCAGGAAGGAGGCGATGGAGATGTCGTCGCTCAAGCCGCTGCTGCAGGAGCTCATACAGCGGAACCTCACCACGGTAGGCCAGCTGCGCGAGCTCTCGCGTGACCAGTGGCGCGACGTCATGCGCGCCTCGGGCATGCCCGCCTCGCTCTCCGTATCGGCCGGCCAGATCGCCTCGCCGCCCGTGTGCCTCGTCCTCGACGACTGACGCGGGGCCCGACACCGCCACACACTGTACAGAATAAGTACATAACTTTAAATTTTAATTTATAAATATAAAATAAAATAATGTAATACAAAATGTAAAATTTCGAAAAAGAAGGAGAACACTGTCTGTCGTGTTTGTCTGTCTAGCTGCAAAGTTTGGTGTCGTCATTCGATGGTGGTGCAGGCTGGGGGGTGGAGCGATGGTGGCGAGGAGTGGTTGGCCAGCTTCACGGCTGACTTGGCGAGAGAGGCGGGCAGGCCGACCGAACGCACAATCGCGCACCACTGTGGCCGCGTCAGCCGGCGCAAGTGTGCCACCTGCGCCATTCCTTGCCTCCGCAATTCCGCCAGCAGGCCAGCCAGAGTCCCCGGTTCCACGCTCTCCTTCCTGCTGGGCCAACTCATCACTTAATCCGGTGCGTGTGCGTGTGCGGTGTGGCGTGTGTGTGTGTGCGTGTGCGAGCCAGGGAAAAACCTGGCGAGACGACCGATGAAGGCCTTGATCGACGACCGGCTGTCGAGTGCTGGCTGAGCCTCGGGCTTGATGGCCTGCTTGTTGTCCTCTAGGGGCTCTGTGGCCGAACTGGTGGTGGCGTCGATCAGGCTCTGGAGGTTGGCGAAGAACTTGCGCTTGCGGTACCTTAGCCTCACCTGGGCCAGGATGGGCCCTGCTGGGAGGTAGGGCGAGCGACCCCATCCGCTGTCCCCCACCGCCGAGCCCAGAGCCACCTCCAGCTCGGCCGCGCCCATCGCCTCCTTCTCATCGCGGGCGCCTCTGGTAGCGGGCTCTTCAACCGGCCCTCGAGGCCGTGCGCGCTGGTCGATGACCGCACGTAGTACGTAGACGTGGATAGAGCCCACCGCTCCCAAGACCTCGCGCGCCCTGAGCTGGGGGTCATCCACCACTTCGCCTTCGTGGGCCTTTTCGTCGCCATCATCCCTCTCTGCGTCCGTGCGGCGCAGTAGGAAGGGCCGCAAGATCCCTGAGCTCCCCTCCGGCAACGTGACGCAGCCCTTCACCTCTACCGGCTCTGCCGTGCGAACAATGACTGGTTGTGGCCCACGAGCTGGTAAATCTTGACGCTACTGAGGTGGAGGGGCAGTATGGGAAAGGGGAGGGTGGTCATGGGGGCTTACTGCGGCTGGACAAGTGGCCGTCGACGAAAAGCACGCAACAGAGAGGAAAGCCGCGGGGGCTGGGCGGCTCGACCGTGAGCCGAACCGACAGCCGCTGGTCCTCTTCGGTGTCGTCCGGGACTTCCACGTACCACCCCGATGGCACATGCAGCTGGACCACAGCATCGAGCAGTTGGCCTTTTGATAGCACTATTGATCAGTGAGTCGGGGGACTTACGTGATGGAGAGCCACCGCGGCTTCAGAGATATAGATGCTGTCACACGGCGTGTTGTCAACGAAGACGGAGAGTGTCGCCTGAAGTCTCCCACCGGCTGCGGGCAGGGGCGGGTTGCTCTGCAGCACGTGGCACCTCTCGAGCGCATTGTCCCCGGGGTCACCGGGCAGGGAGTAGGCGAGTCTTGTCGGCTGCTGCTGCTTCGTGTCGGGCTCCTGCTGCATCTCCATAAGCAGAAAAAATCGTTGAGTGTCGAGTGTGCTCTTTCTGGTTTTTGTTTCCGATGGGCTTTCCACCGAAACCAATCAAATTCTGCCGAACACGCGTCGGCCGAAGACCAATTTTTATTCGTCGATGACGATGACACGGTGGGTGGTGGCGGGCTGGCCAGCTTCATGGCCGACCGGGCCAGGGACATGGGCATGCCCGCCGCGTGCATGATCTCCCGCCACTGGGGGCGCGTCAAGCCCTGCAACTGGTGCGCCGTGTACACCCCGTGGCCAGCCAGCTCGCTCAACAGCGGCTGCAGCGCTGCGACTGGTATCTCCTCTTTCCTGTTCGTCACCAGGCCACCGTCAGCACACGCACACACCACCGCACACACCCCACACACCACCACCGCACGCGAAGCACGCAGGGGGAGTGGTACCGGGCGAGACGGCACAGCGAAGCTGGTAAATGTGCTGGGCGCGTCCTGTTGTTCGTGGTTTGATTTGACCGCTGCTTCCTGGCTCCTCCTCCTCACGCGAACCGCCAGAGGCTAACCACAAAGTAGAAGGTCAGCGCCGGGGTCTCTTCATGAAGCGCGGCGTGTGCGTGTGCGGCGTGTGCGTGTGCGGCGTGTGCGTGTGCGTGTGCGTGTGCGGCGTGTGCGTGTGCGGTACGGGTTGGAGCGGGCTACCTCGGGATCTGATGTGGCCTCGAATGACGTCAAAGAACCGGCGGGTGCGGTAGTGCAGCTTGAGCTCGACCAGGAGCCGGCCGCGCAGGAGGGCGCAGACCACCACTCGCGGCTGGTCCGACAGGGCGTGCCCACGGTCACCGCGCGATCGACAAAAGCCGACTTCTTCTCCGGGTCCACGCTGTGCTGGACGAACGTGGCCGGGTCCTGGCTGTAGGGGCTGCGGCAGCCCCCGCATCTTTCGCGGGGGCCGCCTCCCACGCGCGCAGGATGATGGTGCCGATGCTTCCATCGCTCTCAATGCGGCTACTGCTGCTGGTGGTGGTGGACGAGGTGTCGGATTCTACTGACGACGACGACAACGGGTCTGCGAACTGGGCCTTCTGCAGCTTGAACGGTTGGACGTGGGCGTTGAGCGACCCCTGCTGCTCGCACCAGAAGCCGTGGTCCGTCCTCGGCGTCGCGTCCTTCAGTTCCCCTGTGCGTTGTGTGTGTGTGTGTGTGCGTGCGTGCGTGCGTGCGTGTGTGTGTGTGTGCATGTGTGCGGTGCCGTTGATCGTGTCGTGAGTGCGCATTCGGCGCTGGCTGAGTGCGAGGAGGTCATACAGCGGCAGGCCTGCTGGCCGTCGACGAAGACCTTGCTGACGGCGGGGTAGTTGGGCAGGCTGACGGCATGGCGCACCGAGAACTCGACGTCCTCCTCGTCTGGCACTTCTACATACCATCCGGCGGGGGTGGGCAGCTGCATCCATCAGATCCCATCAATCACAAATCACACAACTCAATCTGATCCGGGTCTGATTCAGTTGCCACAGAAGATGACGAACTGCAGTCAGTACCGCACCTTGTGAGCGTCGACGGCTGTGCGGGAGATGTAGATGCAGTCGCACACACTGCCGTTGATTAAAACTGCAAGTGTCGCTTGCGTTCCCTCGGCAGCAAGCGAGGGGAGTGGAGGGTTTCGGTGGGCACCGTGGCCCTCGTCAGCTCCGTGTCCTCCCCGTCGTGCGCCAAAAACGCCACCCCCTTTTGGTCGGCATGCACAATCTCTTCCATCTCCATCTCCATCTCACGATCTGCTACAGAAAAATAAATAACTGTTGATTGTCGTGTAGAGCCCACCGCGAGAGATGTTGTGTGGATTTGATTTGAATTGTTTGTGTTGTTAGCTGACCTCGAGGCCCTGTTCCACAAGCAGCTCCTCCAGCCGCTTGGGCGAGATGTTGATGTTGCCGATGTGCTGGAACAGCGCTGTCTCGTCCATGTCCTGGGGGCGACATCAAGACCAGAAGAAGAAGAGAGCAACACGTCAGACATCAAGTAGAGGGGCTCCGGAGTGGTTGTAGTTGCAGTTGTTTGGTACCTGCGGCAGGTGGGTGAGGAGCTGCAGGCACTCGTCAAAGGTGCCGTTCTCGAGCTGAGGGGCCAGATAGGAGAGGACCCCAACGATCGTGGAGTAGAGGAAGATGTCGCCGCGCAGGAAGTAGTTGTCCCACACTCGCGTCGCAATGTCCAGCGGCAGCGCCTAACCAAGAACAACACGACACACACGATACACGACACACGACACACGACACACGACACACGACACACGACACACGACACACGACACACGACACGACACGCACACACACAACAGAGCGAGGATTAGCGACAAGAGGGCGGGGCGGGGCGGGGGTGGGTTGTCAGACGTACTTTACAGAAGAGGGTGAGGATCCAGTCCATTATGTACAGATCGGTGGAGATGTCGAGGCTGCGGAGGTGGTTGTGAATTCGCGGAATGTGGTCGGCCATGATCGCGTCCAGCACGCGCACGTACTTGCTGATGTGCGTCATATCCATCCGATAGAAGCACACCTTTGTGTGTCGTGTGTGTCGTGTGCGTGTCGTGCGTGCGTGTCGTGCGTGCGTGTGCGTGTGCGTGTGCGGTTCGTCAGAATTCAGTGATGGCCCGCAGTGAAAGCAAGACGTGTACCAGTATAGGGGAGTTGAGCAGGTTGGCGAGGCAGCAGAAGGCCGGAAAGGTGTCCATGTAGAGGAGCATCACGGCGGCCAGGTAGGACATGCCCTGCACGTAGCCGATGTCGGGGCGGTAGCACACGTAGGCCTCCAGCACCTGGCCCAGCGGGCCGTGCGAGGGACCCCCGACTTGGAAGAAGCTGAGGCAGGGAAAGGTGCGGGGCAGGTCGAGCGGGATGAGGCTCACGGTGTTCTCCTTGCCTATCACCCAAATGCTGTCGTCTTCCTGATCGCAATCTGTAGGCCATCGCCATTGTTTGGTGTGTGCGTGTGCGGTGGTGCGTGTGCGTGCGTTAGACACAGTGAAGAGAAATCGTCGATCAATCGGCCTGGGTAATGGAGCACCTGCGTCTGTTTGTGCCCCCGGGCCTTCGAGCTCGCTACTCGGCGTAGGCTCGTCGCCAGCGCCGCTTTCGCACGATTCGTCCTCCTCTCCCTCCTCTTCTTCGTTCCCCTCCTTGCCCTGGCCCTTGACCACAGTGTCGCCTTTTGGGTTTTACACAAACAACCGCCTCACATGGTGAGCTGCTGATGCTACGCCCCACAAGCGCTCTCTCGGGGTCCGGCGGCGTACCATATTTCTGTTTGAACGCCCTGAGGAAGGCCTCGTCCTGCTCCTTCCGCTTTCGCTTCTCCTCCTCCTTGGCTCGCTGGCTCTTGGTCTCCAAAATCTGAAACAGCTCTGTGGGCCATCGACATTGCGTGCGGGTGTGCGGCTCAGGTGGTCAGATGGTGGCCTTGCTTTGGCAACAAAATCAAAGAATAATAATAAGAATAAGAATAAGAATAAGAATAAGAATAATAAAACAAATAACAATGAGGCGAGGGACTTACCTGCGGTGATCTGGAGGTTGTTGGACAGTTCAAGCATCCACACTTGGCCGCGCACGGATGGAGGAACGCCCTGCCACACCAAATCCGATATCCGCCTCGTCCCCTTTCTGATCGGAGTCACGCACACGACACGACACTTGTCAGCATTTCGCCCTCCACACGCACGCTCACGCACCCACCGCACACGCACCCACCGCACACGTACACGCACACTCACAACTCAGCACATGACAGCGGCGGGGAGA